>CAEGAE010008997.1:0-17007 GCA_903067095.1 Girardinus metallicus | reverse complement strand
GATGGATGGATGGATGGATGGATGGATGGATGGATGGATGGATGGATGGATGGATGGATGGATGGATGGATGGATGGGGCACCAAATCCATCCAGGGCCGTTAAATGGACCCCAGGCTTAGGACATTTACAGGATTCCAACTGCTGTCAGCGAGGCCTTTTCTAGAGCTTAGTGGTTATTAAACAGTAATAAATCAATAATATTTTCCAAACACTCATAAATTGCAGTTTGCCCCACAATATTATAATTATTAATCATTCTAATCCACATCTGCTCTGGACAGATGAACTGAACACGTGTTAAACACACATGTCTATTTTTGCTGTGTCAGTAAAATGGTCAAACCCTCAAACATTTCTAAACTTCCATAGAGACAGAAAACAATGTGAACTGTATTTACTTTTTTTTAATACAGTTTGCTGCATATTTGACATATTTAAAGGACTCCAAGAATAGAAACAGGATATTTTAAAAGCTATTTTAAATACTTCTGTTATTACAGCTAAGGTTGTATGATAAAAGGTATTCCATCATTAAGTTTATAAATAGCCTATTTCAGCCACAAGGCAATTCCAAGTGCTTTACATAATAAAAGCGTAACACAATAAACAAACAAAAAAACTTTGCAGTGACAACATGAAGAAAATTAATTAGAGATTGTTATCCAGACTAAAATTAATCATTGTTCAGCCTTGATTTAAATGAACTCTGTTCCAGTAGCTGTGCAGTTTTCTGGAAGTTTGTTCCAGATTTGTGGAGCACAGGACCTGAATTCAGTGATTTATAAACTAACAACAGTATTTTAAAAGTCTATTCTCTCAGTGTAAGGACTTTAGAACTGGGTGGTGTAGAACTGGGTAGTCTGCTCCATCTTCCTGGTTCTAGTCAGAACGTCAGCAGTAGCGTTCTGGATCAGCTGCAGCTGTCTGAATTTTTAGGCAGACCTGCGAAGACGCTGTTGTAGAAATCAATACAACTAAAGATAAAGACATACTTGATGAGACATACAATTTCCAGACTGCAACCATAAATACTGACTTTCTGTAGGAAAGTCACCCTGAATATGTATAACATATTCAGGGTGGAATATGCTATACAAATAATCTTTCCTTGAGTAGATGCAGCTGCAGTCTATTATTTTGAATTTTACAAGTGGCTAAGTTGGTGTTAGAGCATTGAGCATCTAACATTAAATATGAACATGCCATATTCCTACACTGAACTGATGCAGTTCATCTACAGTGCATATCCAGTATTCCCAGAAAAGTTGCAGTTCTGACAGAAATCCATCCATCTCCAAAGTGACAGTCAGTGTTACTCCAGCCAGCCTCTTCCCAGCTTGCAGCTTCACACACTCTGGTACCTCCTGCTGCTCCTTCCACCCTGTCAAAAGAGCAATCTGTCCATCTACTCCTGCTTGTTGACACTTACTGGTAAACCATGAATTTTTGACGTCCATCTTTTCAAACAATTTGCAGTGGTTGTGAAGAGTCTAAACTGTGAAGTTTTTGTGATAGAGACCATAAGCAGGTTTAATATGACAGACTGTCAATTCAACTGAAAAACAATTAAATCTGTTAGAGCACATAATGCTAAATAAATAAATAAATAAAAAATATATAATAGCCTAAATTCATAAAGTAATATTTTTGTTGAAGCACATTTGATTAATTTAATAATGATAATATTCAATTGTCCTAGTTAGATTTTCCTAGTTTGAACTTCTGATGTGTTTTTTCTCATTTGCTTGTTCACACATACCTCTGAGATTGAAGGAGTTGCTGCAGAGTTTGAGTACAGAAGAATGTAAATGTGAGTTAGTAGCTCGGTTGATCACTAACACAAACATTGAAGAAATTCAGGTGTTTATTTTACCTGTAACACGGTTAACTTGGATGGGAGACAGGAAGCTAAAGCGTGACTGATATCTATGTAAAAGCATTTCAATGGGAGTTCACTATAATGTTTGCAGCCTCTGCTCTTCTCCCTCACAACTCATTCTCAGCTCAGTTTATTAAATAGTTACAAGTCACATAAAATATTATCTTCAGGGACTTTTCAAGACAAACAGATCCAAATTATATACTTAGATATATAACTGATTCAATCCAAACAAATAGTTTCAACATTAAGTACAAATTATCCAACACAGTCCTGGTTCTAAATGTAGTGAGGATCAGTTTATTACAGCATTTAATAAAAGGGTTTCTGAAAACTAATCAGCTGCATCCCATCACCCATCAGGGCAGAGGCCTGTCCAGGAGAAAGTCCAGGGCTGTTGTCCCACCTAGTCTGAACCACCAGTGATCAGTGATTGTTTTCTGGGTCTTAGCTTTTCAGTCACACAGAAAACACATTCTCTTTTCCTAAGTTTAACAAGCACTACTGAGTGTAGTGGAGGAGAATCTATTGGGGAGCGGATCTTCTTCCCCCATAAAATCAGACTGGTGATATTGCATAACTGGACAGTAGTATGAGAAGGTAGCAAAGTGAAGAAAACTGGTCATCATGCCCTTCAGTAGCCTAATCTTATGGCAGCAAAATTACAGAAATAGCTCAGGATAACCTGAGGCCAGTCCAACTATGAGCAAGAAAAGCTTTAAGTCTGGCAGTTTCTGATATGGGCAAAATGGGCAACCGCCCAGGTCAGCATCTTGTGGTGGGCAGCATGAAACATGAGATATCGTTTCTGACCCCTCATCCGCCTCACCCCTCACCCCTGTCCTCAATCATCCGTGCGGACCCCCCCACCCACCAACGGGAAGTGGTCCATCACCATGGGGACAGTCAGGGTTACTATTGTGATACTTAGCAGACTTCTGTAAAAGCTTCCAAAATAATGTCCATATTTGCTGAAGTTCAGGAATGACTTCATTTCCACGTCGCTTGTGTTGCCTGAAAAACTATTCATAATTACAAATGTTTCATCTGTCTGCTGACTCACAGGATCAGCATTATCCATCTTCTGCTGTCTTTGTTTCTCTGACAGGACAAGACAGGAGCGACGACACAGCAGTGCTACCTTTGGCTGTTGGTTTTTGTTGAGGCAATACCAACAACTGAAAGAACTGAATTCCAATTACACCTCTAAAAATGATGTGTAGAGATCCCAGACCATCAGTCACACACATGCACTCTGTGTTCTGTTGTTTTCATTTGATGACTAATTACATTTTTGGAAATCTACTTCAGCCATATGAATGAAAAAAATAACAGCTCAATACTCGTAGATCACATTTACACTCACTAATAAGTGAGCCCAGATATCGGGAAGAGAGCTGGTCCCGTTTCCAGATGTCTCACCTGCAGAAGGTCAAACATTTATATATCAATACACAGCATGGCAATGTCCAGCCATCATACTGTCAGGAAAGAGATGTTTTCAGAGTCCCAGAGATTAATGTTTATTAGTGTGAAATCCTGTGAAGATGCTGCTGAATCTGGTAGTAGAGTTATTAATCCACAGTGAAACAAGTCCTGTCCCAACATGGACTGAGAGGCCACTCAGAGACAAAACCCAAACAAACTTGGTGATGCTGATGTGCCAGTAAATTTCCCTTTATGGTCCAGAATATGGATTCAAATGAACAGTAGGAAAATAACTGCAGTCTCACAATAGCACAACATTCTTCAGGCAAAATAACATAAAGGGCTAAATTAGCTAAAAGTACCAAGACTGAACTTTTGAGAATCAGCCTAACAACACAAAGGAGCAGAAGACTTCCTGCTTCAGAGAACTAAAACACACTGGTACGGAATGAAATAATCCCAACATGATATTAACCCTGATAGAACCAGAACACCAAGCAATCCCCCTGGATTTAGTTTACAACCATGTAAAAGCTTATAAAAGGCAACAGGAACATGATCATTATTAATCATTTCAAAAAAGAAATCTTTATCCTGCGCAGCATTAGCATAATACTAACCAGAGAAAAATAAGCATCTATAAACCACAGTAACTGCTTATCAGTAAAGAACAAATGATGTAACAATATTCAAAATTCAATTCAAATTCAAAAATGCTTTATGATCTCAAAGGGAAATTAAATGTTGTTGTAACTCATATTAATTTCAATTCTTCATATAGTTATTGTAGATAGTGATAGTTATTGGCAGAAAAGATCTCCTGTAGCAGTCTGTACTACAGTGAATCTGAAGGATCCCCTGACTGAAGACACTCTGTTTTTCCAATACAATCTCATGAAGAGGATGGTCAGGGTTGTCCATAAATGTCTTGATTTTATGAAGAATCCTTCTTTGCATCGTCATCCAGGGGTTCCACAGTCGTCCATATTGTTCTGTTCTACAAAACAGAACAATATACCATCTGTAAAATCCTCTGCTTTGTCATTCAAGATGGAGAATTTGATCTAAGCTTCCCATTGGCTTTCATTGTCAGCATCATCAGCTGTATCACAATAGCAATCTGAAGTTTTACCACATTATCTGTAGCCAGTGCAAATTATCCAGCACCCCAAAGATATTAAAATCAGCTATGCTGATTTGATTGATTTATTATAAAATTTATTATAAAAATAATTTGCTATTTAACTGCATTTCATGGGAGCTTTTAAGCAGCTCTGTCAGGAGGAATGTGTCAAAATTCCACTTAACTATTATGAGAAGTTTGTGGAAGACGGGCAAAAAAGTGTGGTCTAAGTCATATGGTTTGAAAGATAATTCTATCAAATACTGAGGAAATATAAAAATGCGAGAATATGAAGGAAGCTCTCTTAATATTCTGTCATTTCACAAATGTGAAAATGTTGGTAATTCTTACTGATCTAAAATTAAAAGAAGTTCCTAGATGATTTAGTGTTGGATAGTGACGTAGAAATTATTTTTCTTCAGAGCACGCTAATCTCTAATTCAGTTGTGTTTGCAACCATTTTTATTTTATGAGATAATATCACCAGTTATTATTAATAAAATATTTATCTCTGCATAAGAAATGCATCTTTTACTTAAGGAATACAAATATTGTCATAGTGGAGACTGGCATTATTGGAGGGAAAATGGAAACAGCAACGAGTTTATGTTGTCAGTGGGAGTACTTTGCACTATTTACCTGTTGTAATTATTGGTTTTGAATAATTATTGGTTGTTGTACTTATTGGTTTTGAACAAATATGTTATGAACAAAATTAGAGGAATTATGCCAACAAGGTTCAAACTGAAACTCATGGACCTAATATCTAGTACCAAAAATACCCTGGGCTCTATAGTGAGGAACATTATGAGGGATTCATGGGGCAGAGCCCTACCAGCCATCAGTTCACAATACATTTCATCATTGATAATCATTGATAATCCCCCTCTACATACATTGATAATCCCCCTCTACATACGCTGTTCTCTGGTTTGTTGTGTTTCAGAGCTGAGAGGCCTCTGCAGCCCTGTACAAATCATCATCAGTATATTCTTTGTATTCTCCTGTACCACCACCTTCATTTGTCTTTACATCTGACTAGCTTAGTACTGCAAAACGCCTTTCTCCCCTTTTCCCCAATCTTTGTCTCCATTATTTTATCTGGTAAGAAATTTGACTCTTTAAACTATGAGTTACGGTTCTCTTGTGTTCTTTACAGGGGAACCAGCAGCGCTCTGGGAAGAGGGTAAATATTGGAGCCACAGCCACCATTGCACTGCATATGCTCCAGTATATGTTTTCATTCCTGCTCTTCATTTATTGATAAAATATTAGGCTAAACTGAAAGTGTTGTTACATAACCTTTCTACTATATATTTTATATGAAGGGCCTCAGAACAAATCCAGACCTATGGAGCAGAGAGCAGAGAGCTCCAGTTTCCCGCGGAAGCATCACTTCCCACACAGATCCTCCTCTGGCAGGTATCTCTGTCTTTCTTGCTCACTTTGCAGCTGTCAAGGATGTCTGGGTCTCCGCTGTCATTCTTGTTGACTTCTCCATAATACAGAGGAATGTGAGTGTAGGAGTGCTCCTATTCTCTGCTCCAGGCTGGTCACACCGACACACTTTCTGCATCCTTATCCTCTCCACACTTTCCCTATCACACACGTTCCTTCTTTTTTTCATTGCCCTCACTCTCCTGCAGTCTTTGTTCTCCTGTTGTCCTTTTCATCTATGGTTTCTGCCTTGCTGGCTGTTTTGCTGAGAGACTCCAGCTGGAAGTCCTGGTAGGAAGAAAGGTGGGATCCCGAGTGTGTGGGCAGGTCTTTAGACTTCTGCTAAGGGGGAAGCCTACAATAACTCCCACGGACTTTCCTCACACACACACACCCCCACCCACCCCCACACACCTACATACACCCACACACACAAGGAATTTTATTCCCAGCAAAAAGCTTTTCCTTATGAAAGTATTTGTTGTTAAATGCAACATAGCAGACAGGTAAAATTTTGTTTTAACTGCAAACTAATTCCATTTCAACCAAATTTTAGGCCGATCCCAAAACAAGCTAAGAAAACTGATAAAAGGTCTTAGTGAAAAACAAATCACCATCTGAATCAACAGAAGGCTGTTTCTGCTCACTGTGTTGTATCAGTGTCTTTATGTGAGATGCCTTTTATTTTTTAACTGTTTTAAATTTCTTCTAAAAATGTTTTCAGTTAATTTTCTTCTCAACTATTTACTTGATGTGAAGTTAAAACAGATTTTTGACGTAAACTCAATTAATTTAAAAATGTGTTTCATCTTTAAAAATGAAAAAATAAAACTAAATGCTTCTATTGCCTACTACACAGTGTTGCAGCTGCAGGCCTTTTATTTGCAACAAAAAGTTTCTGGATTTGATTACTTTGGTTTCCATCCTCAGAACATTCATGTTATGCTAACTGACCTCTCTAAAAATCTCTTTGGAGTAATGTGAGCATGCATGGTTGTTTGACTGTGTCTGTGTATGTGGGGTGTGTGTGTGTGTTGTGTTGCCCTGTGATGAACTACTTACCCTGCTGTGTCCCTGCAGTGGTAAGTAAGGTAGAGCTAATAGGTGAGGCTACATTCATCTTAAAGTTTTTTTTTTTTCATTATTTTCTTAAGGATACAAGTTACTAAGCTTGTTACTAAGCAATTCCCTTCCATTTCCTCCACTTAAATGCACACTAATTAAAGGTAGAATTTCTCCTCAAATGTTCAGAGTGTGTACTGCAATAAAATCAGGAAAATCTGAAATTGGTGGTGAACTCTCCTGTAGTAACATAAACAAAATATATCTATAATGTGGAAAATATAGTTGTTATGAAAACAATCATTTCCAAAGGTTCCTTTGACTGAAGTTATTAAATGTTCTGCTTTACTGTACTGCATAAAGACTTACAATCATTATGATAATATAAGTTTAGTCTCCGACTACAGGCCCTTCCTGTTCCACATCCTGTCAAGCTGAATTTGTTTCTTTATTTAACAAGTGTCCTGGCATTAAAAACACACATTCTGTAATTTCATTAACAAATATTCTACTAATCAGCAATAAATTATGTTAGAACTAAATAATAGTTTTATTGTGTAAACTGTAAGATCAAAAAACGATTAAGTGATTTACACTCCATCTGAAGATGGTACATTCAGGTTGTTTTAACAGGCTTGTAAAACAGACAAATAGTGTAAAAATGTATATTTAAAATATTTTAGGAAATAAAGGAAAATTTGATTTGCTTTTTATTAACTAATCCTAACCCTTTGATTGAAGGTGGACAGAATATCATTTAGTTGTGATTGTGCCTGTTTTACAGTGTTAGTCTGCTTCTGAATAATAGGAGAGGGTGTTACCTACTTTGGGGCGTAGATGGGCGAAGCTTACATGTAATATATATTCACTCAGATTTTAAAGGAAACAATTTTTCAAATTCCACTTAAATGTGATCTCAATTCAGCTAAATATGTGTTTGGCTTTAATATAAAATATGTTTTCAACTATGTTTATTTATTTATTTATTTTTATCACATATTGACAATAAAGTCACCTTTTGAACTTCTCCGCAAATATTTTACCTTAAAAAGGTAGTATACTATTCACATGAGGGGAGAAATTACTAATTTATGAGCTTAGCGCCACCTTGTGGAAGCAATGTAACATGAGAAGACTGTATGGAGAATTACACAGGACTTTGTAATGGTCATTATAATATGACTCATCCTACTATATCAATGAAATGTTAATGTATTTTTTTCATTAAGTTCAACAGATAGAATCTTTACTTACACAGTGGCACCTTGACATGTTTTGTTTATTTATTTCTGTTAACTTTGATTGTTTTGACTTGGAGCCAATTAAAACCCCGAAATTCAGTTTCTTTGAAAATTAGGATAGGATAAGTCCATCAATCTTTATTTATATAGCGCTTTGCAACATCCGAAATATGAACAAAGTTAGCAAAATTAAAACAGAAATAATAAAACACACTAAAAAGAAAACAACGGCATAAAAAAATCATTTAAAAAATTGAAAACATGTAACAAAATAAGGAGTGTCTACAAATTGTGTGAGAGTGTCAGAGCATCACAGCTCTACTATTAAAAGCCATTTGAAGGAAAATGTTTTAAATTTATATTTAAAACGTCCAGGATCGACAAGAAGAAGAAAAAAGAGCGGTCACCCCACTGCTCACCTTGAATTCGGTACCACAGTGCCCTCTTGTGTAAATCTGATTTTGTTTAAGGTTAGAAAGTTACTGGTAAATGGTTAGGGATAAGTGTCTGGTAAATGGTAAATGAAAAAAAAATCAATAAAAAGTCCTCAGATTAATAGAAGTTCAAGGTGTGCGTGTGTGTTTGGGTGTGTGTGTGTGGAGGGGGGGGGGTGGGGTGCGTGTGTGTGTGTTCTCATTTTATAAATTAGTGAGGACCAAAACAAAAACTGATTTTCCACTCATCTCAGGGGTCCAGTTCTACTCACAGAGACCAAAACACGGTCCTCATGTGACCACACCCACCTTGCTTATTCCTGGAGGGAAAGCAGCGCCACTGGCTGGGCTGCACTGTAGGTCTCAGATAATACTTACATAACGCTTATGTACCTAATGCATAATTAATGTTTACTTAATTAATACTACTTAGTACATACATACTTAAAACTTACTTAATTACTTAATTCTTACATACATACTGCTTACTTAGTATTTAATACTTACATACTTAATACTTAGTACTTCATGCATACTTAATACATAATTAACACTTAGTAATTAATACTTACATATTTAATACTTCATTACTTAAAAATACTTTATCCACTCTCTAAATGCTCTGGTAAAGCGTGTCTTAAGCGCATGTTCCCTGCTGATAATGTTTCACCATTTTTTCCAATGATTTTCCACTGAACCTCTCTGACCGCTGCTGGCGACCCCAGACATTCTGTTGGAGGTGGAGTTCGTTTAGGTGAAGGGAGTTAACTTCCAAACATACTGCAATTGCTGATCAGTCAGTTGCTGACAGACCCACAAGATTGATTGACAAGTGTACATGCGTGTGTATGTGTGTGTACTTGTTTAGTTTTAACCAATTAAAATTGTGAGAAAAACATTAGAAAACAGTCTTTTTTACAATAGCAAAGCTAGATTTACAGGAGAAACTACACTTCTTAATGCTTCCATAACAATTAAAATAAGAAGTAGCAGCCAGGCTAATCGAATGTATTGATTAACTCATCAATATCAGAGCATGTGTCCACCTCCAGAACAGCAGGACAGTTTGAGGTCTGGTGCAAACAAGTCTGGACCACACAATAGATAAAAAAACTACCTTCTTTCAGGAACTGTTGCTCTCCATCAATCTAAGAAGGGTTGTAATGCTATTTCAAACTATTGAAGTAAGAATATTTAGAAAATGTTTACGACTGCTGTCAAAATTCCCAAAGGAGGAAGTTAAAGTGATGGCAGCACAATCAGACAGTCAGGTGTACGACTTGTTTTGATGGGTTGGTAGGAGGAACAGTGAATGAACTGAAGCAACAATATAAAGTAGTTTGACTGAATTCTTTAGCAACAATGTAAGACACTGAAAAAGGGAGATTTCCACACAAATCATGTAGACTTGAGCTCTCCTGCACTGCTTTCACATTCTGCCTTAATTTTGTTTATTACATAGTGATATGTAATGATTTTGACATTGACATTAATTTATATATGTCCTTAAAATAAAAACCCTCAACATTGGAGGAAATTGCAGGCTTTATGACAACAGTGACAACAGAAAAAAAATCATCTTAACAAAACATCTAAATAAGACACAGGTTTCAACCTCAATACTTAAGTGAGGTTCTATAAAACATTACAGTAATAGATCCCTTGTATGTAGTAAAAATGTGTATACATTTAGCCTGATCTACATTGTTTTAACTGACAAGCAGTTTAAAATGAAAACTAAAGATATTAATAAAATTGTATACTTTACCATTTTAGCAAACATTAACAGACTGAGATGTTTAAGTAGCTAACGCCAGCTACTGATGTGTCACTAGCAGTTAGCTTCCGCCATCCTCACTTCTCTTCATTTTCAAGAAGTTAGGAGTCATGTGACATTTTTCGACCACAGCCAAGGGAACTATATTTCACAATAGTTTCATAGAAACTCTGTTCTAAATACTAAAGCCAAAAGAACAGAGCAATTATACTTTTACAATGTATCCATCATTAATATCCCTGATTTTAATCACGAACAAAATAAAAGAAAATTGATAACCACACAAAAAATTATTTTAAAAAAAAGATCATGTCTGTACACCCTAATGCCAACAGAACAACTTTACTTCAAAGTAAACCAGAGCCTGAATTCCAAACCCATATTATTCTTTCAGACAGTTGGCTCAGCCTTGAACCACAGAGAAATATCAACAATTCTTTCCACTTTCACCACTTACAAGCTTACTTACGGTATGATTACTTTTACATGTAAATTACAAGCATTCCATCAGAAACAACACTGATTGATAGAAAAAAAGTGCAAAACAATTCCCATTATAAAGTTCAAACATGGGTCACGTCACTGAGAATAAATGTGTCAAGTTAAATCTTGTAAAGTACAAACTGAGTCAGCATGAAGCACAAACAGCTTCAAGTGTCAACGGCAGAATGAAAAAGAAACTCCTCATCTTCATGTGGATTTTGTTGTACTCAAGCAGTGCAAACTGGCAGGGACATGGCACATTACCGCACTAAACAGCAGAAACAATAAAGGCTATTCAAACAATTGGTAAACTTTCAGTTCACAACGAGATCTCTTAAAGATTTACCAGACGATATATAGGACATCTAATATTAAGCGTGAGAGGATTTTATTTATTTATTTATTTTACTTTTTAAAATATAATTAGAAATCTTACTGACATCCTGGAATCCCAGTTACATCTGAGCTCTTCCAATTCAATATTTCAGTTTTAACCCAGCATGCATTCAAAGCAAACTTCCACCCAGACTAAAGGGAGTGAACTTCTGAGCCTGTTGAGCTCCGATCTCTGCCACGTACAAAGCTTCGGCCTTTAGATCCAGATCAACTAGGTGGGGCTTCACATCTTCCGCCAGTTGGATGACGCTTGCCACTTTGCACTGACCAATTAACCCAACAGGTGGTGCATCCAGTAGTGTAATCTGATTGGTGTTTAGCTGTACAACAACAAAATATTTTTTGTCTGGAGTCAGGCGAACAGAGTAGGGTGCATCCTCTGTGAAGCAGCTGCCCCATGTGCCCAGCCAGTCCCCTGTAATGGAGTTAAACACCTGGATCCTTTTGTTGCCCCTGTCAGCCACCCACACTCTCTGGGCACTATCCACTGTCACGCTGTGAGGAATGTAGAACTGAGCCAGGCCTTGTCCTTTCTCTGCGTGCATCCACAACACTTTATGGTCTTTAGAGAGCTTGATGAGGCGGTTGTTCATGCCTCCATCACCGTCCACAATATACATTTCCCCAGATTCATGGACAAAAATCTCAGCTGGCTGGT
The DNA here is from genome assembly GCA_903067095.1 of Girardinus metallicus. Classification (NCBI taxonomy): domain Eukaryota; kingdom Metazoa; phylum Chordata; class Actinopteri; order Cyprinodontiformes; family Poeciliidae; genus Girardinus; species Girardinus metallicus. The sequence continues at coordinate 5,087 of CAEGAE010008997.1, read as the reverse complement.
CGAACTGCAGAGGGTCCAACCCAGAGCCTGCTTTGCCTGGAGTCCCAAGCACCTGACACATGCGAGAAAAGATTAGAAAATAATGGTGAGTGATAGAGAATGTTTCTGTGTTAAAATCCTGTTTCTGGCAGTAAAGACAAATCTAAAAGGAGCATTTACCTGCAAAAGCTTTCCTGATGGGGAGTACTGTTTGATGGAATGGCCATACGGACCATCCCCGACATCAGTGATCCAAATGGTGGGATCTTTGGAGGATGCGTCTGCTAAAAACATCCCATGAGGCATCTCCAGAGTGGTTGTGTTCCACGACATGAGAAACTCTCCTCCTGTGGTGAAGACCAGCACCTTGGGGACATTAGCACCTGGAGAAGAGAAAAAGTCAACACTGACTCAGATAACTAGAAACAAGTCTAAAAATGGTGCAGCTAGGAACCAATTAAGATCATCTCAAAAAGAGGCTGTTGCTGTTTTTGGTGCATCACACAGAACCATAACACAGAGTTACTTCAGTCAAAGAGGACAACGAATTCTAATTTTTTCAACATCTCAGTCTGTGAATGTTCCTTGTTGTTCCCAGTTTGAAAGAACCTGGGTGTTTTGCTGATCTACCTTCTCAGGCTTGTGAGGAATTTGTTTTCTGGCCCTTGTAGAGACACATTCCTGAAAACTAACAATCTGCGCTGCAGGCTGTTTGCTGAGTTTGAAAGCCTGTGGAAGGCTTTAGACAGAATTGGTGAGACCATCTCAATATGCAAATATGTTTTCTTTTCACTCTTGCTGTCATCAAAACAAAATAAATAAACAAATAGCTGGAACAGAGATGTTCTGCAAAAGACAGCTGTATTTTCCCCGTTTAGCTAACTTTGTCTTACTCAGCTGATTAATCTGATCTCAGGTTTCCATCAATGTTTACACTAAACAAAAACAATATTTGTCACCAGCTAAATAACATTTTTGGGAAGAAAAAACATGGAAATATATTTCCAGATTAGTAGATTAGCTCCACAATAATCACCTTTGTGACAATTGTTTCTGATAAATCTTTAGTTTGTGCAGCCAACACGCCCAGTGTTACATTAACTCAGGTGTGTACCTCTCTGTGCTACATACACCACCGCCGCATCCTGGTTGACAGCCACACAGAACACCTCTCCGGTGAAGATCTCCGGGTTCTTGGGCCAGCCCAGGTCCAGTTTGTACAGCGGTCTGCCCATCAGCTGGTAGACATGTCTCAGGCTGGAGCTGCTCCGGCGCAGCCCGCCGCCGCTGCTACCGCTGTACAGCAGCGTCATGAACAGGATTAATGACACCATACCTGAAGCTATCAGGCACCAATGGCTTCTCTTCTTTATCAACATTTGCTGCCTTGCTGTGACTGGAACTAGAATTTGTTTCAAATCGATGAGGACAAAGAGCGTAAGCACAAACTAAACTCCCCCTAACGATTAGTAAAATGCGCGATAAAGTCCCGTATGGATGTCAATCAGTAGGTCATAAACAGTAGTCACTTCCTGGACTCATTTGGTGCGTTCTCATCATGCTCGTAAGTAGGATTACCGAGTTACCAGTTGGAAAAGGAATTAGAATGCGCCATGAAGTTGAAACCGACCTTTAATGTCGATACAAGAATTTCTGAATTCAGTATGGCCGCACACATATAATGTCGAGAAAGTTGTTGGTTAGTTTATAGGACGTTATTGGCATGATATTGCATGCAGGAGTTAGCAATTTCGCAGCGCTCAACTAAGACTACCGAGAAAACTTGAATGCATCACCAGGCGAACACACATGTAGTTCCGGTTTGAACATAACAAAACTAAAACGTTGACCAAAATGCGATTTATGTTTTAGGATAAAGTAGCTAAAATGTTTAAATGGCTCTTAATTATGGATCCCTAACGGCATATTTTATCCAACAGGGGGGCTGTCAGTTTAATTAATATGCAAATTAACAAAAATTGCAGCGAAACTCTAATTTTCACAAGTAAGAGTTGGGAGTATGTAAACTTGATTTAAATAAAAACTTGATGTTACATTACATCTGGAATGGGGTGTGTTATGTTCAACAAACATGCTTCTCAAGGGACTTTTATTACAGAAATATATTTTAAGTAAGCCCATTACTAGTCTAAATTCCAGTTCACACTAAAAATTGTAATATGTATTAAAAGCAGAATTTAATGTTAATATTATTTTATATTATTTAATATTATAAAAAATATTATAAAAATTCCTTCTGCGTTTTTGTAGATGTTGACAGCTGTGGGTTCCCTTTCCAAAAAGAAGTGCATGTCATTAAGTATACTCAACTAGAGCAAGCTATATTTCCCCAAGTGTACTAGCAGTATGTTAGCAAGTGTACTTTCTAGGGAATATTTGACCCACTTTAAGTTTATGAAAGTATCCTTTGAAGTGTACTGTAAGTTTACTTGTACTAAAACTGCAACTTTTACTTTTACAAAGTACTTTATACAAGTATACTGCAAGTAATCTTCTAAATATACGGTTAGTTTTCTAGAAGTAGATTTCCTTTTTAACATTGTTAGGGTAAGTGTAATGGACATGGATGTTGGGCATATGACCTTTAATACCATGTGGGACATGCCAGGAAAGGAGCTGTCAACCTGCAAAGAACTTCCATTGCACTTGTGTCATCAAGTTCTGTTCTTGACTGTTTTGGTTTGTAAATGCAAAGCGTTGATGTGTATGTGTTGCACCACAGTGAGTATATCTATCCACTGATTCATCAACCACAGCAGTTTTAAATGGTGGTCTTTGTGATTGTCATTTGAACCTTTGTCTGGTGTTGGAGTATGTGGGAAATCAAAGGCGTTTGGCATGTAGTCAGGGTCGTGTACATATTGAAAGAAATTTTGTTGCAAGGTTCCAATAATAATAAAATGAATAAGTAATAATAAAAGAATGCATCACCATTCTTTTATTATTAAAAAATAAAAGAATCAATATGAATATAAACAATAAAAGATTAAATTAATGGCAGTTTACTAGGCCTATTGGCATGAGGGATGAAGCTGTTGTGGAATCTGGTTGTTCTGCATTTAAAGCTTCTGAATCCTTTTCCAGAGGGCAGCAGAACAAACCATTCTGAGGTTTGTTCTCCCTGCTGTATGGTTTGTTACACACTCCAAACCATACAGAGATGTTGCTGGCCTCTCTATTGTCCCTCTGTATAAAGGAGTGAGACACAGAAAAACAGAGAAACATAATAAAGTAACTCCCGCAAAATGACGTGAATGGGAATATATCAGTAAAGACTGGCAGGTGTTGTATGTAACTGAGATTATCAGCAAGTGTGCACTATAAATCCGTTCACATGGATCTACAGGACAAACTCTCTTTCTGGTCCGAGAATCACGTCGTTTAGTGGTCATGAGTAAAATCCTGTAGAACCACATTGCAGCCACCAACTATCATTCCTCCCCCTTGAAAGTACTGATACCAGCGAGTTGTTTTGCCATGCAAAAAATGGAGGCTTGCGTTTGCTCACCCGAAGTACGTCACCGCGATTTTGTCTATTGCGCGTGCGCCTGTTGCCACGTCTGAATTGACTGCCTGTCACGTCACGACGTTTTGCTGTACCTCTGAGTGCTACGAGAGCAACTGAGCTTCCTCGACTGTAACTATCTTCTTTGTGTTTATTATACATTTGATATATTTGTATTGCTGAGCGAATGACACTCCCCGAAGCTCAGAGGCACAGTACATGTAGAGTAAACCATCGACGAAGCGACACCATGGAGGTCGTGGACAGTCCGCTGAACCTGGTAAGTTCCCATCTTGATGTTGCAATAACAGGCTAATGTAAAGGAGTCCGTGTTAGCACGGTGAATGTTAACTGACCGACCCGGTGTCTGCCTTAGTGCTGGTTTTAAATGCCCACACAGTGCTCTACAAGGACTTACTGTACAGTGATTTAGAATATGTCATATTTGTTTCGGTTGTGGTTCAAGTATACTGCTTGTATGGGCATATTTGCTATTATAGTAGCAATATTTGTCCATACACTGACCCTCGATTAATTGTCGCACACGTTTAATGCTTTTGTGTCATTAAACGACTTCAATCTTTTTCCTGTCAGGCAACGACAGGGAAGAAAACCAATTATGTGAGCTGCTAAAAACAGTCACAGGCGGTTTGGATTTCTGATATGCTAATGCCTATGAGGAGTGACGGGAACTTACCTATTTCTCTTTTTTTTCTATGGATAACAACGAGGGACAAAAATACTTAATGAGAAATTCCTCGATAACGGCATTTTTATTTAGCTTTATTTTCACATATGTTAGTTGTGACATATCGATGAAACATTAGGTAATAATTTAACTAGGGCTGTTGTGAACGAATATTTTAGTAATTGAGTAATCTATCGATTATTTTTACAATTAATCGAGTAATCGGAAAAAAAACATATATAAAATAAAATATTGGTAAATCTGGCATAATACCGGTGTTACTATCGGATATCTGTCCAACTTTTTCTTTTTGAGCATCCCTAACAGTTACTTTTCTGTAGTTTAGAAAACTAACCTGTAACAATAATAGCTCACTTTCTAAGTTAACCTGAAGAAAAGTTATACAAAGACCTGAAATTCTATCCAGTTTAACAATAAAGAGGCAGGCTCACAAATATACCTATAAAAAATGTCTATGATCCAGCTTTTAGTTCAACTCACCTTTGGTGAGTTTAATAGATGAACTCTTACCTTGCCCCATACCTGTCAAGCTTTGGGTTTGAGAATACGGGAAATGTCTCCTGGACTGGAGGGGTGGGGGTGAGGGGGGCTAGGAGTGGTGGGGGCTGGGCGGAGGCGATCAAACCAACTTAAGATGGGGTGGAGGGGAGGAAATAGACCAGGGGACAGACGAATGTAAGTCTAGGTACTGGTAAACCAGGGGACAAAAGTAAGAACGGGGGGAGCATTACGGGATATTTACGGCACCTTCGTTTGTCACACAAAACTCATCTACCAGCCATGTACACCCACTATAATTTCCGCCACCCGTTTGTTGATGATATGAAATTTATTGTGCGGTTCGTCCGTAAAGCTACACTTACACTGTAAGCA
>CAEGAE010008990.1:0-23349 GCA_903067095.1 Girardinus metallicus | reverse complement strand
AGATAGATAGATAGATAGATAGATAGATAGATAGATAGATAGATAGATAGATAGATAGATAGATAGATAGATAGATGTAGTTCTAAGGTATTTCTGAAAAACAATTAATACTACATCCCTGATAACATAAAGTTTCCAGAACAAACTGCAGAAGTCTGTAATTAAGTTTAGCAACTTTATTTAATATCCAGACAAGGCACCCAGTGGCAATAGAATAGCAAGGCTGAAATGAACACATAAATATAAGTTCAGTCCATTTATTTACCATAAACAATTAAAATATAAGACCTAAATAAAATAAAAATCATTACTATGCCAACATGCACTCGAAAGACAATAAGGCTGCATAACATCAACAGGTTCAAGGTAGCACTGAATGGTTAGTTTACCCAGGACCATTAATGCAAATAATGTTTTAGTGTAAAGTGCCAAGAGGTAAAGTAATCTAATAAATAGTCAGCATTATTGCACAAAAAATATTCTTAACACAATCAATAAAATAAATGCCACTTTATTTCTAAAGCACTTAAAATACAACACAGCAGCTGACAGGCGTGTTTAAAAAAATAAAAAAGACAACTACAAAAAAATAGAAATCAAAGCATCAGAAATACAAGTAAAGAGTACAACATTAAAACACAGATGCTACTTCACTCCTGGTTAAAAACCAAAGGAAAAAAGTGTTTTAAATGAGCTTTAAAAACAGAAAGAGATGCTTCCTGCCTCACCTGCAGCAGCAGCTCATTCCACAACTTAGGAATGAGCTGAAAAGGCTCCGTCTCCTCTGGATTTATAACAGGTATTCAGGATTGCTGCGACAGACTGGCGACCTGTCCAGGTGACCCCGCCTCTCGCCCGAAACGTTCACTGTAGAGAGGGACCAGCACCTCCCGACCCCACTAGGGACAAGGGTGTTAGAAAATGGACGGAGGCATGGATGGATGGTGTTCAGGATTGCTAAAATTATCTGGGCAGATGATCAAACAGCACATGATGGCATAGAGAGGTAAAGTAGTTCAGACAAATACCAAGGGCAAAGACCATTAAACACAAACAAAACTTTTAAAATGGAATTGAATCTGATCCTGGCTAAGGCTGATCAAAAGAGTCACAATAATCCAGACATGAAGTAATAAAGCGAGGATCGCTGTCTCTAAGTGGAAAGAAGGGGCTTGATTTCTGACAGGTGTCTCAGCTGACAGAGCAGTTCGATTTCAGGCAGGTTTCCATTTTCATACCTACATTTGTGACAGTGGATTTTTTTTTAAAGGGGCCAAAGAAAAAAAAAATCAAAGGTGGAGATACTGCTGGGCCAGTAGAACCCAGTGGCAGAACCAAGTGAGAAGAGGACAGAACCAAGAATACAGCCCTGGGGTACACCCCAAGAGAGGGCAGTAGAAACAGGCAAAATGATCCATCATCGCACAGAAACGTCTATCAGAAACCAGTGAAGAGCTGAACCAGTGATGGCTCCCACTGGTTAGCACTAAAGACCCATGACTACAAAATGAAAAGGGATTAGATTAGATTACCATTTAAGTAATAATAACAAAAATGCAAATGCTAACACAAACACATTTAGTTTTGCAGAGCAGCTTTTATCATTGGTGGCTCTTCAGGTGCTCAAGGTCCCAGGAATCTCTTACCCAAGACTCTTTGTCCACCAGACATAAAACCTTCCCTGTCACATAAATACAGACATACTAAGGATCTTTAACTGATCCATGAGTATATAAATCCTGTAAGGCACTTCCTCAATGACTCCACACTCGGAGGCCAACACAACGAGAGCCGAGATTCAGACCTGGCTGGTCAGTACTTACAGGACAAAAAGACTCGCCTGGGTTCTGACGACCTACATCTCTCCTTTCTATCGATTAGTTGGACTGAGCATCAACTAGGATTCCCCGACAGTACTCATTTATAGTCATTCTCCATTTTACAACTTGCTCTTGATTCTGAGCCAAATGTTTAGTGACTCTTACAAAGTCCCAGGATGTTGTTTTGCTAACTTTGGGTTTAAGCCAGCCGTTATAAGGTTCTCTAAAATTATGTATTATTTTATTAAGTAATGCTTTGCAAGGGTCAGTACAGCCTAATTCTGCAGAGCAGAATATTTAACCTAACCTGCATTTCCATTAAAACTGGGGGATTCAAAGCGAAGGCTTTGAGGAGACGGACGCTTTCATGCCGCAGATGATTTCTGCAGAAGGCAGATTGTTGACACCTGTTGAAATGGTTTTCAGATGTTTGTCTTCTCAGACCCAGTGAGCAGAGCTCCTGTGAAACTCCTCCCACTGCAGCATAGTCAGTGTTTTCTCATATATGTGGTTTCCATGGCAGAGAGGTTCGACTATTACCAGTTCATAACAAACAAGCAACTAACGCTACATTTTCTCAAATATCAAAATGATCAAACGTGTAGCGTAAAATATTGAAATAAAATCTGTTTCTGTTCCAGTTATAAAGCAGAGGCAAGTCTAAGCTTTTAGACTTGATTTACAGGAACTCGGTTTCTCAGCAGTTTTACAGTTTTCTGGAAGTTTGTTCCAGATTAGTGGAGCATAAAAACTGAATGCTGTTGCTCCATGTTTGGTTCTGGGAACCAGAAAACCTGAGAGGTCTGGACGGTTGATATGACGACAGGCGCTAAGCCGTTCTGTGATTTATAAACTAACAGACATGTTAAAGTCTATTCTCTGGCTACAGGGACTTTAGAACTGGGATGATGAGCTCTTCTTTCCTAGCTTTGGTGAAACGTTAGGAAAGAAGAGGGGTAACTACTTACACCAGGTTCTTGTTAAGGCTTTGGGACCGGCTATTACTCCAAAAGAATCAAAGATTATACATACACACATATATAAATATTGATATCAGAATAAACATTGATCTGATTGTAGAAAATACATTCAGCAGCAGTCCTGATTAGTTTTTGTACATTTTCTGATATTAACTGTAGTCAGCAAAGTTTATTAGTACTAGTTCTGAGTTTCTAAGAGTTATCTTCAGTCTCCACCATTTGTGCTAAAAGTTTAAATGTCTGCTAAAACATTTAAACTTACATAGGTAAGTTTAAATGTTAAACTTACTGATTTAACATTTAAGTCAGTAAGTCTCACCTGTGTGAGTTTTAAGATGACAAACTAGACTTTTTCTCAATCTGAAAGATTTATCACATAGTTCACAAGAATACGGTTTCTCACCTGTGTGAATTCTCATATGGCAGATCAGAGCACGATGCTGTACAAAACGTTTATTACAGCATTCACAACTAAACAGTTTCTCGGCTCTGTGAGTTCTCAGGTGATCAGCCAAATTAACTTTCTGTATGAACGATTTACCGCACAGTTTGCAAGGATGTGGCTTCTCACCTGTGTGAGTTTTAAGGTGATCAGCTAAATGACTGTTGCGTCTGAAAAGTTTATCACACAACTCACAATGAAATGGTCTTTCATCTGTGTGAATTCTTTGGTGACAAGTTAAAATACTTCTCGTGCTGAAAGATCTATCACACATGTCACATGGAAATGGTTTCTCACCAGTGTGTGTTCTAAGGTGACGTATTAAATTACTTCTTGTGCTAAAAGATTTATCACACATGTCACAAGGATGTGGCTTCTCTCCTGTGTGAGTTCTAAGGTGAGCAGTTAAGTAGTAAAGCTTCGTGAAACGTTTACCACATACGCTACACAGGGGCAAATCAGATTTTTGCCTTTCTAGTTCTGAATTGTCCACATTGTCCCTGTGATTTCTGGAGTCGTGAGGTTTCTGCTCTGGATGCAGATCTTTATCTCTACTGGATCCTGAGTGGTTCTGGTTGCTTCCTTGGTTCTCATCTTCAGCCTGGATTCCAGAGAGCAGCTGGTTCCTGTCTGGTTGCTCAATAGTTGGAGACACCATTATGGCTTCAGGCTCCTGCTTCACTGTTAGACGATCTTCATCCTTATCCTCCTCTTCCTCTCGAATCTTCACAGGTTCTGGTTCTTCTGGTTCCTTTTTAATCTCTACAGGTTCTGGTTCCTGCTTTGTCTCCGTCCTCTGCTCCCGTTCTGGGTCATAGTGGAATATTTCCTCCTCAGCAGCAGGAGCCATTGAGGCGCTGCTCTCCTGCTTCACTAGAAGCGGCTCTGCGTCCTGAAAGACCCACAGCTGAATTTGTTCTACTTTGATTGGCTGAAGTTCTGGTTCCCAGTTTGTCTCAGTCATCTGTGGTTCTGGTTCCTCTTTTATCCGTCTCTGATCATCAACCAGAACATCTGAAGTAATAACAGACATGGTGCTGTGAAACACCTGAGGGAAGAACAGTAGAACGTTAACGGCAAATGCTTAAAGTTCATTTGACACAATCTGGAAAGACTTTAAGGATTAATATTTTACTAACGTCCTTTACTGTAACATATAAAATGGCTTTTAAAAATAATATTGTAAACCTAGGAAAGATATTTCTCAATTAAACATTTTAGGTCTCAGGAGCCTCTGGGTAAGAAACCCAGGCAAGGATCGTGTTCTTTGATGTTGGGTATAAAACCCATTCAGACCGGATGGAAACGCTTCAGAATCCACATCGGAATCTGATCAAAGTTTTCTCAGCTAGAATCATGTTTACTAAAGCCGACAGACCCCTGAAACACGAGTCTCAGAGTCAGGCCTCCATGTTTACACGTCATCCAGCCACAGTGACGTCAGGAAACCCGGAGGGTCATAGGTCACAAACACTGATTCTTCTGCTCTGCGTTTTACACAAAGAAAACTACAAACATGAAGACATTCAGCCCGAAATAACAACAACTGCTAAAAGATTCAGGTCAAAAACACAAAGAGTGATGAACAAAGCAAACCGAATCACACACGTCTACTTCCTCCGCGGTATCAACTAGTTCCCTGTTCATTCAGAGCCGCACAGTGAACGTACCGGGAGGTTCCGAAATAATTTGGGTTTTCCAGCTGATATCCGACAGTCTGAGCAGATGATCGATATCCTCCAAATTATGACATCCGACTGCTGTATCGCTTTACATGAAATCAGACATTTTCATTCAAATGAACGTTCTTCAGTATTTCAGTTCAGTTCTCTGATAAATTCTCTCTCATGATGAAAAGAAGACATTGTTTATTCAGACACTGAAATTTTCAGCTCACGCAGCAAAAAACATCTTTAACCAAAGACATTCAGAATGAAATCTGGGAGCTAACGCTGCTAGCGCCTTCTGGTTTACTTCCGCCGGAAGTCTCACGTGGAGATTTGCACTAGAAACAGTTTACGTCCCTTGAGTTCCGCCTCCAGCTCTAAACATTTGGGTTTTCATCCGATGATTTATTTTAGTTTATTTTGGACATGAGTCAAACATGCAGCGCGTATTAATTACATTTCTGTAAAAATGCCAGTTAGCCTGAAGGCTATTTGTCATCTGCATCCCAGACAAATGATAAAAGTCCCCTTAAAAGAGTAAAATTACATATTTAAATGAACAACATAACAAATACAATACACTTAGTAAAAAACACTTTACCATTTAGCACTTTAAAGCTAAAATACATAGACCAACTATCAGACAGACATAAACAACAAACATACATAAGACAGCGGAACAAGGTCTAATTATACAATAAAATATTTATTTTACTGTATCATAAATGTGCTATATTCATTTAAAATTTTGACGCTCATGGGAACAAAGTTCCATTCAGTAGCAGGTCAAACAGAAAAGGCTGTTTTGCTGAAAGTTATAGTAACAGTTTCCCCTCACTGCAAAAATGAAACCTTGGTAATAAATACAACGGATTAAAGCCTCCTTTATTTTGAATAAAGCTTTTCAATATATATATTGAAATTGTTATTTTAAAAAATTAATAACTGTTTATACTATACCATAATGTGGCATTTATTATGTGATACATAAATATAACATAAAAATGTGAAAGAATGACTGAATGACTTCCAGAGAAAAGGGGAGACAATAAGGATGGTGGAGCAAAATACAATTCATCTAAAACGTTTTTCATGTATGAACACAGAAAAGGTGAAAACAGTTTGTCTAAGTGAATTCATCGTGTAATCATCCGTCGTCGATGTCGGCTCGTCCTTACAGAGGAGCTTGTTTCTCCACTGGTCACTAGGCAAGAGGTGAAGTAGAGACACAGGAAAAGAAACCATGACACCCACACACCCATCGCTGAGAATTATGCAGATAGTTGAGTTTTATTTGCATAAACACATCACCGCATCGTGGATACAGCTATCCGTTGAGTCGGGGTTCTGTATAAATCAAAAACAACCACAAAGAAAACTACTAATTTGGCCTTTATTTCAGAAAGTGGGTTGTGAGGGGGGGGGAGACATGCGGCAAAGGTCAAAGGGTCGGGACTCGATGCCGTGACGGCTGCATCGAGGACCGAAGCTTTGGGTTTTCCAGCTGTTCTTCAGCAGTCTGAGCTGAAGACTGATCTCCTCCTCCTAATGGGAAATATTTTTAAATATTCTCCAACAGCAGCAGTTAATCGCTCTCTGATGATTAACCGAAGATATTGTTACTGTAGACACTGAAATATTCAGGTCACACAGCAAAAACCGCTTTATAACCGAAGGTAACAAGAAGGATGCCTGGAAGTCTCAGCAAGGTTTCCATTCTTCTTCTTCATGTGGCAGGTAGTGAAGGTCGGCAAAGAAATAAAAGGTGCATTACTGCCACAAACTGGCAATGAGTGTCGACAAAACGTATCATTTAAAAAAAGATGAATAATACATTTAAAAATGTAATAAGGGACTAAAACCTCACTTATCATTTCAAGAATCGGTTGGATCTTTTAGAACCATCTTTTATTCTCTTTGTTCCTGTTACTTGTTTGACACTTATAATTTCTAATCTACTGAAGTTTTGATCACAATTAAAGTTTCTCCTCCAACTACAAATATTTTTTCTCTAGGTTCGGTCTTTCTCCACACATAAAAATAGATTTTCTGCCAATTGAATCAACCAATTTTAAGACTAACTTTAGCCTAAACATAAACTAACAAACTACAGTCATGTCCTGCTAAAATTTAATGTTTATTATTGCACTGGATTGGGAGGTTTTTAAATTCTGCAAAAACAATTCATAATGCAAGAAGTTACAATCTGGTCCGACCACTGTAACAAAGGAAAGATAGAAAGCAGTGATAAATTATAACCAGTGTCTCTGGGATTTTGCTATTCTTTTTGTAAATTTTTGCAATCAAAATCACTGATTTTAGAAATATTTGTTAGAACTTTTGCTATAGTTTTTCCTCACTAGAAGAAAAAAAAGTGAAAAAAATAAGCAGACAGATTGGACACAAATATTTTTACTCTTTAAAGAAATTTAAATCCCAAATAAACATGAAGCAAGAAAAGGGAAGGCAGGTCAGGATTCTTTACACAATGAAAACAAAACATTTTACATCTTCATCAAAAACACTAAATATTGTAATAAAAACTAAAATCCAGTTTGTTTTAATAAAACACAATTTTAACCTTGATTTAGAAAAGCTGTTCCAAAATTTGATACATCATTAAGTCGATATCTACAGGAGCCAGTGTGAGTGATGTGCTCTACGTTCAGTTTTGATGAAAAACCAGTTTCACCAGGTTCTTCCTCAGGCTCAGAAATGTTCCCACTGGGGAAAGAATCACTTTGTTCTAACATTATTTTTTACACTATATACATGGATCCAATCAGATTCGCCGTTTGTTCACTTTTCCTCACATTATTATATAGCTGCTAATTCCTTCACAAGCAAACAGAGGAGTAATGGGGTGGACACTTTTAGCAGAGTTAGCAAGTACTGCCTGTTTAGCAGCAGCTAGCTAAGGGTTTTTGTCAGTTTCAACTGTATGAGTTTTAAGGTGAAGAACTAAACTTTTTCTCCATCTGAAAGTTTGATCACACTGCTTACAAGAATATGGTTTCTCACCTGTGTGAATCCTCATATGGCAGGTCAGATCACTATGATGTATGAAAGATTTATCACAGGACCCACAACTAAACGGTCTCTCCCGGGTGTGAGTTCTCAGGTGATCATCTAAACAGGCTTTCTGTGTGAAAGATCTGTCACACAGTTCACAAAGGTATGGCTTCTCCCCTGTGTGAGTTCTGAGGTGACGCAATAAATTACTGCCATGTTTAAAAGATCTATCGCAAAGTTCACAATGATATGGCTGTTCACCTGTGTGAGTTCTGAGGTGAGATAATAAATTACTTCTCTTTGTAAAAGATTTATCACACATATTACAAGGCAGCTGCTTTTCACCGGTGTGAGTTCTGAGGTGAGAAGCTAGGTGGCTACTCCGTTTGAAAGACTTCTCACAAAGCTCACAAGGAAATAGTTTCTGTACGGGTCCATCTGAGTGGTTCCTCATGTGAACCGTCAAGTACGATCGCCTGGTAAAATATTTATCACATATTTTACAATACGGCTTATCCTTCATGTGGGTTTTCAAGTGAGCAGTTAAGTAGTAAGGCTTAGTGAAACGTTTACCACAAATGTTACACTGGTGAAAATCTGATTTTTGTCCTTGTAGTTCTGAACTGTCCAAATTGTCGTCGTGATTTCTACTGGATCCTGAGTCGTTCTGGTTGCTTCCATCTTCAGGCTGGTTCCTGTCTGGTTCTGGTTCACTGTTGTGATTTTGATCATTAGTTGGAGTCACCATAAAGGATTCAGGCTCTTCCTTCACTACAAGATGATATTTAACCTGATTGTAATCCTCCTCTTCCTCTTTAATCTTCACAGGTTCTGGATCTTCTGGTTCCTTTTTAATCTCTACAGGTTCTGGTTCCGCTTTTGTCTCCATCATCTGCTCCAGTTCTGGTTCACTGTGGCACATTTCTTCATAAACACGAGTCGCTGTAGAGGTGCTGGTCTCCCGCTTCAAGATGAGCTGTCCGTCATCCTGAACGACCCACAGCTGGATTTTCTCTGCTTTATTTGGCCGTGGTTCTGGTTCCTCCTCTTCCTCTTTTATCCGTTTCTCTTTGTTTATGAGAAGATCATCAACCGGAACATCTGAAGTTACAGACATGATGCCGTGGAAAACCTGAGGGAAGAACAGCAGAACATTAATGACATTTCTGTAAAAACCCATTAGATGAAGTCGGCAAAGAATTTAAAATATCCTAGAACTCTTAACTATAAAACAGCTTTTAAAGATAAACATGTAAAACTAATTAAAATGATCAGGAACTTCTGGGTAAGGTTGGAAAATTAGTCAAAAACTTTCACATTTGGAAAATGTCCATGTTATGAAAGGAAAGTGGTGAAGATTAGACACTGAAAGCAGGCGCCACTTATAGTTAGAAAAACCTATTAAAATATCAATATGAAAATATATTTTACATCTATCTTGACAAACAATAGATTAAAAAATATTAAAAAAAGAAAAGAAGCAAAGAAAATATGAACATCGGTGAACATTTTCTGCCATTCAGCAGAGCAATTGTCTTATTTTTAGAGCAATAATTATGTTACCATTAAGTGTTATTGGAAGATATTATTGACAATACTTATGCACCAATATCAGAGTCTTAAAAAGATAAAGACAAAAAAAACAAAACAATTAAAATAAATTATTTTTGCACCTCAGTTAATCCCTTCTTCTCCACACAGGCAGCAAATCTTGAAACAAACGATATAATGCTGGTCACATTTAAAAGAAAAATAAATTACAAGAAATGTCACTATAAGTATTTACAAGCTGAATGAAGGATCCTTTGGGTAAAGTTTTGTTGTGTTTATCTAAACCCTGCCTATAGTTCAGTGAGTCATTTTCTTCTGCTAAAACAGGGGAATTAGTTTCCTCAGCTAGAATCATGTTTACCAAACCGCCAGACCCCCTGAACCACGAATCCTTTGTCAGTCCTCCATGTTTACACGTCGTCCAGCCACCTGTCTGATTTTACCGCCACGGTGACGTCACGGGATCATAAATCAACAAACACTGGGTTCTTCTGGTGCTGTAAACAAAAACCTCCATAATTTACTGAAGCCTACCGTGGAAAATCTGAATTTGGCATCTGGCTGTGTAGCAGACATAGACAGACTTTATCTGTCATCCTACTGTAAATTTAAAATGTGCAGAGTCAGCAAAATTGTGTTGCAATATTCCAATAATAATATAATAAACAGTAATAAAGTATCAATATAAATACGAAAGGATTAATGGGAGCTTAGTAGTCTGATGGCATGAGGAAATGAAGGCCTGTTAATGTAATAAAATAATTTTATAACTGTACTTTTTACTTACTCTGGTTATTTTTGATATTATTTGATTGATTAGCTGAAGTTATAAAGTGAAGCGACAAATACTTGTTCACTGCGCTGTTTATACCTCGAATCACAGACAGTATAGTCAAACCTGTAGATTACACTCCTTCTGTCTCACATCACAAAAACAACAAAAATAAACACATTAAGGCCAAAATAAGCTACAAACTCCCCGAAAACACAAACAGTGACGAATAAAGCAAAACCATCCGGATATAACCAGAACACGGGAAGTCCTGCTGAACTAGTTCCCTGGTAATATTCTCTGTATTTCAGTGTTATTTTATTCAGTTAACATACCGGGAGGTTCCGAGATGACTTGGACTTTCCAGTTGTATCCAGCAGTCTGAGCTGAGGATCGATATTGATCAATATTTCTCCGGCAGCAGCAGTTAGTCGAGCTCTGATGGATTCTCTCAGATGATTAACCGAAGATATTTTATTGTAGACACTGAAATATTAAGCCAACAAAGCAAAAATCGTTTTTTAACCGTCAATAAACACAAAGAAACTTATGAGCTAACGCTGTTAGCGCATTGTGTTTTACTTCCGCCGGATGTCGTCTTCATCTACTTTTTAAAAAACCTTTATTGAACAAAATGAACAAAACAAACAGGTTTTCCATCAAAGACGAGAACAGTAAAAGCAAAGACAAGATATAATGTTTAAAGGATCCGGTGTGGAACAATAAAAAGATCAATTTGACTTATCAGTTTAATTTATTTTTCATATTGCCTTCATTTTGAGATTTAGTTTTTATTTTAAAAGTCTGTATGGTCTGGCACTGAGCTTTTACAGACACACATCCCAAGTACATCTCTAAGATCTCTGGATCTAAAACTTGATAGTCTCGCTTCATGACCAGGGCAGACAAAACTTCTTCAGTAGCAGATATGCTCTGGTGCGTCCAAATTAGTTTGGATTCACATGCACTTTGTTTTTTCTAAAGCCCCTGAAAAATAAACAATGATGATAATGATACAGAATACACATTACTGCCGCCCTGTATGTCCCGTCCTTTAAATAACAATGCTTATATAATATTGCATGTTTTAAAATTGTTATAATAAATCCTTCTGGTGCCTGCTTATGCTACAGTGGCAGAGAAAGCAATTCTCCAATGCAAACAATATGCATGGCCTTTAAATCTCTTAAAATAGAGATAAAAGTAAAAGATTCACAATACAGACCAAAACAGGCTAATAATTAAAATATGAAGAGTCGATAAAATAGATCAAACCAGCCAAAGGTAGAATAATACCCGTATTATTAATAAATCACAAATTCAGTATGAATTATAAAACCAGATTTATTTCATGAGAAGTTTGAACTGTGTTTTAATTTAAGACATAAGCTCAACATTACTGGTCTATGGATGGTTAAAACTATCTCTGTCTGAACCCGTTAGCTTTTAGCTGCAGCATGAACAGCTTGCTACATCTGGAACAGGAGTATGCACCAGAAAAACACTAAAAATAATCACCTTAAGGTCTTATTACTGTCCAGACATACCTACTGTGAACAGAGTCCTGATCAATCAACCAATCAATCGATCAAGTTTATTTGTATAGCACATTTCAGCAACAAGGCAGTTCAAAGTGCTTTATGTCATAAAAACATACAAAATGTCATAAAACATCATACAGTGAACAGTTGTGAAACCATTAAACATTACATTTTGACGAGTGCCGTCATCAAAATCACCAACACATCAAAATGTTGGCCGACGTTTCATTTGAAAGGTTTCCACAGCTGGGTTTCAGGAGTTCTGTGTTTTGCAGTTTTCTGGAAATTTGATCAAGATTTGTGGTGCATAGAAGCTGAATGCTGCTTCCCCATGTTTGGTTCTGGATGCAGAGCAGACCAGAACCAGAACCAGAACCAGTAAACCTGGGAGTCTGAAAGGTTGACACAGCAGCAGCAGATCTTTAATGTATTGTGGTTCTGATCCGTTCAGTGATTTATAAACTAACATCAGGATGTTAAAGTCTATTCTCTGAGCTACAGGGAGCCGGTGGAGGACTGTAGATCTATAGCTCTAGATCTATGACCCTAGATCGTTCCAGGGAGCCAGTGGAGGACTGTAGATCTATAGCTCTAGATCTACGACCCTAGATCGTTCCAGGGAGCCAGTGGAGGACTGTAGATCTATAGCTCTAGATCTACGACCCTAGATCGTTCCAGGGGGCCAGTGGAGGGACTTTAAAACTGGGGTTATGTGCTCCAGCTTCCTGGTTTTAGTGAGAACGCGAGCAGCAGCAGGTTCTGGATCAGCTGCAGCTGGAGGATTTGTTAGGCAGACCCGTAAAGACGCTGTTGTAGTAATCAATACGACTAAAGATAAAGGCCTGCTCAATAAGACCATCTGACTAAACATGACAGTTTCCAACAGGAAAAATGTTACGTTTACAAGTTAATTGTATGAAATGATGGACTTGAAAAGAATTATCCAAACATGTTGGTGTGCTATTTGTTATTAAAGTTTTTATTATTTCAGAACATATATGTATGCAACGCCTGCCAGCCCCCCCCCCAAAACAAAAACCACAAATAAAACAAAACAAGACAAAATAAGACACACACAAAAATAAAACAGGTCAGCGCATATCAAACGAATAAAAAAGAAAATTGGCAAATACAGATATCCTCTATGTTAGCAGAAACAACCATAGTAAGCAGAAGTCGTCACTGGTCAGTATGTTCCAGAACAGCAGTTCGTCAAAGGAGTTTACTTGTCCAGTATTGCAGGAGAGGAAATAGTTCCAGGATTTCTTGAAGTTTTCTATGTCATTATTTAGCTTGGCCAGCATTTGTTCACATGACACTGATTTATTCTCCTTCATTTTTTTGTTGCTTCACTATTTAGCATCTGATTGAACATTTTTCTTTAATCTGTAACACAGTAGGAGTGGAGCAGCTGGGAATGTCGTCTCAACCAGAAAACTGAGTCTTACAGAACATCGTCATCGTCTCGGCCTATGAAGACGTATTTAAACAGACACCATTAACTTATATCATCTAGGAGGTTTACAAGTAATGTTTTACTGACCATTTAAAGTTCCTCTCAGACATAAATGTCATAGCATTAGCTTATATGGCGTCTTGTCCCCCCCTCCCCCATCTGTCTGCCTCATAGGGAAAGAACCTCCAACTGACACTTTATGTTTGCCTTATTGGCTAAAGAAGGTTATTTTTGGAAACCCTAGTGAGGATGAGCATTTTCCCACCTCCCTCATAATGCTAAATTCCTCAGATTTGTCCAAACTCGTCAAAATTCAGCATATGTTTTATGCTATTTTTTTATTTGTCCAGTAGATGGCACTGCAACTTTATGTAAAGACCTCACAAGGATACATCTTTTCGCCTGTTGTATTAATAATGTATTACTAATACAGAAGGTTTTACTTTACAAAAAAAAGTAAAGGGACTGAATTGTCCCTTGCTTGTTGGTTTCGACCCATTTAGTTAAAAAGTTATTTAGTTTTTAACTAAATAACTGCTTCCTACAGAAAGTGTATCTCATAATTCATGACCTCTCACTTGTATGAGTTCTCGTGTGATAAGTCAAAGCACTACTTTTTCTAAAAGATTTATCACACAACTTACAGGGATACGGCTTCTCTCCTGTATGGGTTCTCATATGCTCAGTTAAGGCGCTTTGCTTGGTGAAAGCTCTTCCACAAGTCAGACAGGAGAACGGTTTCTCGCCTGTGTGGGTTCTTACATGAATAGTCAACTGACCGCCATATCTGAAAGTGTTCCCACAAAAGTTACATGAATATGGCTTCTCGCCTGTGTGAGATCTCAAGTGCACCGTCAAGTTAGACTGTTGGGTGAAATCTTTTCCACAAGTCAGACAAGAGAAAGGTTTCTCACCAGTGTGAATTCTAAAGTGACGAGCCAACTCATTAGGCTGTCTGAAAGATTTATCACACAGTTCGCAGGGATGTGGTTTCTCGTCTGTGTGAGTTCTCAGGTGTTTAGCTCTATTACTGTGGTTAGTAAAAGATTTACCACACAATTTACAAGTATATGGTTTCTCCCCTGTGTGAGTTCTCATGTGGTCTGTCAAGTACTTATGCTTAGTGAAGTATTTACCACATACTTCACAAGAGGACAAATTAGTTTTTTGCGTTTTTGGTTCTGAATTGTCCACATTGTCTCTGTGATTTCTGGTGTCCTGTGGTCTCCTCTCTGTCCTCAGGTCTTTATCTTTACTGGATCCTGAGTCTTCCTGGCTCTCATATTCAGTGTGGTATTCAGACAGCAGCTGGTCTGTGTTTAGTTCTGGTTCACTGCTGTATTTTTGCTCACAAGTTGAGGTTATTATAAAAGTCTTGGTTTCGTATTTCATTACAAGCTGTTCTTCATCTTGATCTCTGCAGTTATCCTCCTGTTCTTCTTTAATCTGAACCCGTTCTAGTGGTTCTTCCTTAATCTGCACAGGTTCTGGTTCCTCTTTTGTCTCTATCATTTGGTGCAGTTCTGGTTCGTTGTCAGTATGTGTCACCATAGTGGTGTTGGTCTCCTGCTTCACCAAAACCTGCCCTTCATTCTGAAAGATCCACTGTTCAACCGGTTCTTCTTTGACTGGTTGAGGTTCTGCTTCCTCCTGCTCCTTTACTTCTCTAATGTTTATCTTTTTCTTAACAACTAAGGTCTTCTTTTCAGTTTCAAGACGCTGATCAGCATCAACCTCCCATGTAGTAACAGACATGATGCTGAAGGAGGCCTGAAGAAATAAAGAACAATAGGAGATTAATGGTTTTTTTTGTGTGAAATGGCCTCCACTTGTATCATGTCCAAAGTGTTTCACACCCTGAAGGTGGCAGTAGCCACAGGTTCCTGAAGGCTGCCCCGCTACTGACCACCAGCAGCAAGCAAGATGAGTGAAGTGTCTCGCCAAAGAAACGGACAGAGTGGGGTTCGAACCAGCCACTCACTGATTACAGGATGAACTCCTGCCACCGGTTCCACCATCGTCTCTTCAGAAAACTCAACCAAATAGTTTCCTTTTGGTCTTGTACTGGTTCAAAGCCAGTACTGAACTGGTTCAAGAGAAACAGTTTGGTTTTGGACAAAATGGAGTCGCACCACTATGCCTTTTAGATGTTTTGATTTGAAAAATAAACTCTAGAGTTTTAAATATGGCTCTGATAAGCTTGTCCCGGTTGGCTGCAGTTCCCTTTGAGTCTTTAGCTCCTGACAAAACGTTAGTTATGGGGTTCTGCAGGGTTCAGTGCCTGGACCACCATTAAACAGCATGGGATGCATTTCTCTTGTTAGGAGGATTAATCTCACCTGTAATCATCTATGAATCCCATTCCAGAAGACATAAACGGCTGCATTACCTTTGGGGAAATCAGTTATTATTAGAGGCGTAGCTGATTCCAGTCATTCTCCCTTAGTTTGTGTCAGTTCTTCAAAGACTGCTCTCTTTCAATTCCTTTAGTATTTTCACTCCATATCCATAATCCATTCGCTTTATTAGCTATTACATGAGACAAATAACATTTTTTTCTGATATGATTTAAAAAATTTTGGAGCCTTTTAAAAAACATCCAGTGGAAAAGCGACTTTAGTTTCAACATGGATTGACTGCATGAGCTCCTCTTAAGGTCTTTGCTGTGGCCATAAAGTGCTTTGTGGAGGTGCAGCGTCCCGAAATCCGGGTTACACATTTCTTGATGGTGGACACCCGCCAGCACTCATTTTATTACAAACCCACACAGTATTAACATTTAAATACCGCCAGGCAGACTAAACAACGCAAAGTCGCTGCTGATTTCGACTTTTGCAGCATCTACCAGAACAAACTGTAAGTCTGAGACGGTTTTCAAACAAACATCTCTGTCAAACCACCTCAATATATGGATACACGTTTCATTAAAAAAATACTACCACACATATTTTACACAAACAAAACCTCATCATTCAGGTACAGCGTACCGTCCAGCTGCTGTCCGGCAGTCTGAGCTGAGGATCGATGTTAAATGTTCCTCCGGAAGTTAGTCTCTTTCTGGCGACGGAAACAACATTTTGTTATCTTAGCTACATTCAGCTCACACAACAAAAACTGTCTCCTAACCGACGACAAATAGAAGGAAGTCTGGAAGCTAACGCAGCTAGCGGCTTGTTGTTTACTTCCGCCGGAAGTCTCACAGTGAAATGTTCTCTAGAAACAGGGCTGTGCGCTTCAGTTCCTCTTTCAGCACGCCCCCCCTCCTGCCCCCGCCTTTAATTGTTTTTCGTTTAATTCAAATTATTTCAAATATTCTGAAAATAAATGTTGAACAACATGCTGAAACGACATATTAAAAACAATTAAACAATAAATAATTATAGTAATATGGAAATACCAATTAAAAATGGGCTCTGGTGAATATCGGGTGACTTCATTAAATTTTTTAAATTAGGTTTTTATATTAAAGATAACTGTATTTTTTAAAAGTTCTGTTACCAAAAACACTGATGTCATCTAAAAAGTTTGTTCAAAAGCTTTGCAAGTAATTCTGATGTTTTTCCAGGCAAGAAAGTCTTTATTTTATTTAAATAGTTGATTATATGCTCACATAGTTATTTGTGGCCCAGAAATGCTCTCATATACTATGAAACTGTGTTTTTCTTTAAATTCCAGAGGCATCAACATACATGTTTAACCTCTTAATAATATGAATAAAATGATACCTCTACGTCGTTCATAAATACAATTTAGAAAGTATAATCTAATATATTACACAGAAGAGAACAGAAAAGCTCATTAAATATGAAAATAATGAACCAGCAAGTAAAGTGTTGAATGTAGAAGATCAGCTTTTCACCACTTCAGCGTTCTCATAGCTTTGGAATAGAAACTAATATAGATACTTTTGTATGTGGCTCAAGTGTATTTATTTGTTTATAATTCAGAATAATGACAGTATTCCTGGCTCCTGGAATAATGTCAACTCTATACACTCAGGTGCAGCGTATGAAGGAAACAAACGTCAGAAACTCGCCTCTAACAGGTCAATTCAGGTAAACTGAATTTTTCTGTGGTGAGATAAACTTCTTGATTCATTTTATGCAGAAATGAATCAAAGTGCATCATTACACATATAAACACAATAGGAACACTTATCTGAAAATAAACAGAAATGATTTGAGTCAAAAAAATGATAAACAGTAGAGAAACAAGATATTTTGGTATCTCCCATCTTACAGCAGTGAAAATAATACATGCAAATCACTTAAAAATAATAAATATATTAGAACCCTTTTCTCTAAATATGAAATAATCACATAATTTCAGGTTAAAAACCTCAAGTGTTGGGTAATAAGAAAATAAAAACAGTTTAATAAATTAAAATGGTAAGGAGTAAACCTCATGAACACTACAGTAAACTGCTGAGTTTATTTGCATTGCGACATTCATACAAAAGAACATTTAAAGTGCTTTAACAAAAGCCTCAACGTTTTGCTTTAAAAAGAGAGAGCTCAACATTTCACAGAAACAAAAGTTAAAATCCTTCAGTCATCATTTACCAGGGCAGATTTGGATCACATGTTGAGGAGCAAAGACGCTAAAGCTGCCTCACCTGGTTTGGTTCTGGAAACACTGAATCGTCAGCTTTATGAAGATGTGCTGGGTCTGCATGCTTTATACTTGATGAATAACTCAGAAATAATTCAGTGATTTCTAGATGAGCAGCAGAATATTGCAGTTCATTTTCCTGGCAGCAGTGTTGATTTATTTTCTATCTTTATGTTTACAGAGATCAGTAAAGACACCATTACAATTATTTTCCGCAATGAAGGTAAAAGCATCCACCAGTTTTCTTTTTCTTGTTGTAAAAACATTTATCCTGGCAAAGATTAATATTTAAAACTATGGTGGTTAAAATTTTTGGTTTGTTCAAGACCAAAAGTGACACAAAGGTTTCTTGTAAAATAGTAATTCAACAGGGCAAAAGTTACCTGTGTTTTCAGATACATTGTGTTGGGCTGCAGTTGCTACTGAATACATCTTGCATTGTGCATTTTTCAATGATGCTGTAGTTGTTAATATACATGTTTGTCACTGTGTATTCTCGGTTGTCTGGATTTTTTCCTCTTTCTACAGGTGCAGAAGAAGACCTCCATGGTTTTATATATACATGTCATGTGGAGCTTTACTTGTGAAAGTAAATCTGCTGGGGCTGACCGAGGCACTTAGACAACAATAAATAGGAACAGATTCACCAATGATTAAGCATCTGATGTGTTTGAACGGGAGCAGCTACATGAGGGGAACACAAGCCCTTTGTTAAAACAGCAGCTTGTTGGTTTCCAGATATAAAGATAAATGGGATCACAGCAAAGGAAATATGTGTTCTATGGTGGATTTATAATTTAATTAAAGTAATTATTTTAGTTGATAATTTATGTGGAACAACATGCATACAATGTTATAAAAGGGGGAAATAACACAGGGTCCTAAAACAATTTAATAAAAACGAGCCAGTGATTTTTTTTATGAATTATTCAAAAAAGCTCCCAGAACTTAAATTAGATGATTTCCTTATTTGTCCAGTAGATAGCATTGCTGCTTTGAGAACAGACAGATATTGGCATTTTCCTTTAATATTGAAACCAATTTAATTTTTACTCATTAGTTAGCAAAAAAGAACTAGCCTTTTGTTGGACTGTGAATGGTGGCTTCTTATTCCTATGAGTTCTCATGTGAACTGTCAAATTAGACTGCTGGATGAAACCTTTCCCGCAGGTTAGACAAGAGAAAGGCTTTTCACCTGTGTGGGTTCTGAGGTGGCGAGCCAAACCACTGGGCTGGATGAATGATTTATCACACAGCTCACAATAGTAAGGCTTTTCCCCTGTATGAGTTCTCATGTGGACAGTTAGGTTAGACTGCTGGCTGAAATTTTTACCACAAGTCAGACAAGAGAAAGGTTTCTCACCTGTGTGAGTTCTTAAGTGATGAGCCAAGTGATTGGGCTGTGTGAATGATTTATCACATAGATCACAAGGATATGGCTTCACACCGGTGTGTGTTCTGGTGTGTCTGGCTCTGGTGCTATGGTCAATAAAAGATTTACCACAAAATGTACAGGGATACGGCTTCTCTCCTGTGTGAGTTCTCATGTGGACAGTCACGTACTTGCGCTTCGCAAAACACTTCCCACATACTTCACATGACGGCAAATTTGTTTTATGTCCACTTTGTTTTGAATTGTTCACAAAGTCCCGGTGATTTCTGGTGTCCTTAGGTTTCCTCTCTGACTGCAGATCTGTGTTTCTTCTTGATCCGAAGTCTTCCTGGTTGCTTCCTTGCGGATGTTGTTTCTCATCTTCTTGGTGGTTTGTGGAGGGGAGCTGGGTCTGGTTTGGTTCCGGTTCATGGCTGTCCTTTTGCTCACATGCAGGAGCCTTTATAAAGATGTCAGCTTCCTGGTTTATGTCATGATGCTTTTCATCCCGATGACAACAGTGATCCTCATGTTCCTCTTTAATCTGAATAAGTTCTGGTTCGTTATCTTCTGTATTCTCTACAGGTCCTGGTTCCTCCTTTGTCCCCATTACTGGCTGTAGTTCTGGTTCATTGTGGAATATTTCCTCATCAGCAGGAGACACCATAGTGTTGTTGGTCTCCTGCTTCACTAAAAGCTGCCCTTCATCCTGAACGATAAAACGTTCAACCTGTTCTTCTTTAATTGGTTGAGATTCCAATTCCTCTTTCCTGTCAGCAATATGCTGTGGCTCTGGTTCCTCTTTTATTTTTATAGTGTTTGTTATCTTGTGTTCAACTTTGTTTCTCTCTTCACTCATGAGAGAACCACCATCAAGAACCTTCCAAGTGTCAACAGACATGTTGCTGTGGAAGATCTGAAGGAATGAAGAACAGTAGAACAATTCAGTAAAATGTGTTTACGAAGATCTTCACAAAGAGTTGATCTGTAAATTATATTCTGTTTTGCCAGAAAATCAAGTAGAATGTAGTAATACTTTCAGGTATCAGAGACTTCTGGGTATTGCTGAGTTGTTTGCATAGATCTCCATATCACAGTCACATAATTCATTATGTAAAGATTTTCCACTTCTAATAAAAACAACCCAAAGACAAACAAAAGGCAGCAAAATACATACATATCAACAGCATCACCTTACTGTGAGAACAGATTAGTAATAAGTGAGGTATGTACGTCGTAGCCGAGACGGTCAATGAGGGAGCTAGCTAATATTTGCTGTAACTGTTCATAGAACATGGTTCTCTTGTAAAACTTATTTTTGTTCCTGAGAGCTGGTAGCAATGTAACATGTAATTCTTGAGACCTTTTGACCTGTTCCTTAAAACGACTCTCGTTGCCTCTTGTACTCTGTGAATTAGCTTCTCCGCTAGCTTGGAAGCTAACTGGTCTCTGTCAGGGTGTTGTTGTTAAAACATAGAGAAATTAATTAAAGTGAGAGTTAAATATTATCTGAGCTTTGAAGGGGAACTAAGGGAAGAAAAAAGAATCACTTAATTGTTCTAATCAGGGTTGAATTAGCTTCACCTTTTGACTCCTGCATTCTTATCTATTGTCATTTAAATTTTTCACATCGTCCATTTGGAAACATAATTGTCCACCCATTAGAAAGTGATTGAAATAAGATTCACAGATTAAACTTGTTATAAATATTAATATTTTCTATCTGGTATTTACGCTACAAAAAAAAAAAAACAGAAATCAAGAACAAGCGCTGAAATATCAATATTTTAATTCACCTTAAGGTTTTTGCATTTCTACAGTCCAAACTGTGGCTAAAGTCTGTTATGTACATAAAGGAACAACTATGTGAGTGTTTCAACCATTTATTTCACTGAAGCATTTATGAGGTCTAAACGCAGCAAAACCTCTTAAAACACGTCCTTAGGAAGAATTTTAGTTTAGATGTTTATTATTTGAAAGCCGCTGGTCTTAACTTTGTTCAATCAAGTCAAACTCTTTCTTTTGTCTCGGTTAAATGTCTGACAGATTAGACAAAAACAAACGGCGACAAACGAAGCAAATCGTCGAACTGTGAACAAAACAAGGTTCATCCGCGACATCAACTAGTTCCTTGATCTTATTCTCTGTACTCCAGTATTAGTTCACTCAGAACAGGAAGGTTAACATACCCGGAGATTCTGAGATGATTAGGGGTTTCCTGATCGATCTCTTCCTCCTGATGGACGATGTTTTTGAATATTTCTCCTGCAGCAGCAGCAGCTAGTCGCTTTCTGATGATGAATATAAGATTTTGTTATTGCAAATACTGAAGGATTCACCTCACACAGCAAAAGTCGCCTTCTAGCCGAAGATAAACAGGAGGAAGCCTTGAAGCTAATACTGTTAGCACCTCATTGTTTACGTCCGCCGGAATGGGCATTCCCACAGAAACAGTTGTGGCTCTTTAGGTTCCGCCTGGAGGAAAAAACGTTTGTTTTTGTCCGGACGTTTTAGATCTCGTGATGTCAGCATTAATGTAAAACAACAAAAGACAAACAAGAAAAAATAACTATAAAGTAAAACATAAGATTAATCTATAATAGTGAAATTAAAACAAAACAAAATTATCTTAGGAATAGATTTTTATTACTATGATCATTACAATAAGGCTAATTACTTGCAAT
This sequence comes from Girardinus metallicus, assembly GCA_903067095.1. Lineage (NCBI taxonomy): Eukaryota > Metazoa > Chordata > Actinopteri > Cyprinodontiformes > Poeciliidae > Girardinus > Girardinus metallicus. The sequence continues at coordinate 1,441 of CAEGAE010008990.1, read as the reverse complement.
AAACAAGAGCATGTTAACAAAAATATAATTATTGACATAACAAATTTTTTGCTTGTAAAAATGTATCAAAGCTAATTAAACCAATCATTGTTTTGATCAATTATTGGGAGACTTTTAGAAAATAATTATTCTAAGCAGAAGATCTTATTTTTAAGCTGTTAAACGTTTAATAGATTCAAGTCATTTTAAATTAACAGTGGCTGATTAGCCTCCTGCTATTAGCCAAGCTAACACAGCGGTGGTTGATTAGCCATCGCTGCTATTAGCCAAGCTAACACAGCGGTGGTAGATTAGCCATCGCTGCTATTAGCCAAGCTAACACAGCGGTGGTTGATTAGCCATCGCTGCTATTAGCCATGCTAACACAACGGTGGTAGATTAGCTAATTTAAACAGCTGTTTTTCTGATGCTCTGTCAGTTCGTGTGTTTGTTGCCTTTTTATGTTTAAGCTGAACCAAAACACACCTTATTCTACATGTTGTTTGTCAAATTCAAGCGTAACTGACCGACTTCCGTCTCCTTCGCTATTTTTTTTCTTAGTTAAAACTCATTTCTCACCTTGTTATCTAGTCATAGTGCAGACAGTCCATAGCAAAACACTGCATCCTTTTTATATGAGCTCACATTTAAGTCTAGGAGGGAAATGGGGGCGGGGCCTTGCATGGTGACATCACGCTGCAGGGAGTCTAGTTTAAAATAACATTGGAGCTCATTAAGAATATCGTGTTATATATCGTGTATCGCGAAAAAGCAAAGGAATATCGAGATATTAGATTTTCCTCACATCGCCCAGCCCTATCTGTCGGTAGGCGGTGAAACTAGCGCTTTCATTTCGGGAGCCGTTCACAACACATTTGCTGCAGCCACAAACTAAACTTGGTCTGATTATTAGAGTACAGCCACCAACAGCACAACAGTTAACGGAGCTCCTCAAGGGCAGACACGTTCCAGTGGGAACTTAGTCTCTACAACGGGTTGATGTGCGATTCGGTTCGGTTCTGGTCCAATGGGGGGAGATTATCCGTATTACTGTCTGGAGCCCAGCAGCTGCGGTCATTTCTCCGCTGATTTGCAGCGACGCTCAGCAACAGAGAACCTGGAGGTTCTGGTTCTGATGGACTAAATTAGCGTTTCTCATCGGGGACGGTACCGCCCCCCGGGGGGCCTTCAGAGGACGGCAGGGGGCGCTGCGATTCCTTTGGGGGCCGTTTTCTCGAAGGTAAACTAAACACCTTAAATACACAACAATACTAGTTTAGACTTTGAGCAACTTGCTGAAACTGGATTGTGTAACATTAAAACATTCCTGGCAATGACTGTATCTCTTCAGTGTTTGTTAGCTTTTGGCGCAGTAGCTCCTGCTACTGGTAACTGCTGTGATTCTCTGGTCTGGTGTCTGATTTTCAAATATTTCATGTTTTATTGAGGGTTTTTGTACATA
>CAEGAE010008989.1:0-10309 GCA_903067095.1 Girardinus metallicus | reverse complement strand
AAATCTATTTGGGACCAGACCATTACCGCCCTGAACCGCACAGCAGACCAGAATCGGCGTTTTGCGGATCGCAGGAGGAGACCGGCGCCTAAATACGCACCAGGACAAAGGGTTTGGCTCTCCGCTAAAAACATCCCCTTGAAAGCTATGTCAAAGAAACTGTCACCCCGTTTCATTGGTCCCTACGAAATAGAATCAGTCATTAGTCCCTCTGCTGTCCGTCTCCGTTTGCCAGCCTCTCTCCGTGTCCACCCCACATTCCATGTTTCACAGATCAAGCCTGTCCAGACCAGCTCCCTGTGCCCTCCTGCCGAGCCCCCTCCTCCCGCCCGGGATATTGATGGGCACCCAGCTTACACGGTTCGCCGGGTGGTGGACTCCCGTCGGCGGGGTCGAGGATGGCAATACCTCGTCGACTGGGAGGGCTACGGCCCGGAGGACCGCTCATGGGTGCCCGGTTCATTTATTCTGGATCCTTCTCTAATTTCTGCTTCTCATTCTTCTTGTACTTCTTCGTCATCTTCTGGACCGCCAGGTGGCGGTCGTTGAGGGGGGGATACTGTTGGGATCCGGGTTGGTGGTCTGTGTCTTTTGCTGCTGTTCTCATTTTCCTACACCAGAGGGCGCCGGGAGGCTGTTTTCCTGTTGAGGGCGTGATCAGTGGCATCTGGTGGTTCTACTCACCTGCGATGCATCAGATCATCAGAGGACTATAAGAGGACAGAGCAGCCAACACTTCATGGCCAGAGTGTTAACCAATGTTTTGGTACCTACAGGCCCAGTAAGCTCACTAAGTGTTTTTTTTGTGGATTCCTCTGAGTAATTTTTTCCTGTGAGTTCTCGTCAGGTGAACTATTGTGACTCTGTTGGACGTTTTCCTCTGATGGTTGAAGGCCCGAACAATCCCTGTGCAGTCCGCTCCTTGTGACGCTGTGGTGATTATCCTTTGGTCGCCCCAGTCCACTGACACCCCTGCCGGCAGCTTACCTGCCCGGTTTCCTCAGTCGGCCGTTCCTCCCGCTCCTTGCCTGGAGCTTGCCTGCCCGCCCTCTAGCACAGCCTCTCCGCCCAAACAGCAGCAAACCCCCCTGGTGATCACCGTTCCCGGAGACCTCTGTGACCCCCCCACGGACCTAATACATCCGATCACAAGTAAGACCGTTCAATTGTCCGAAGTTCCTCCTACTTCTCCTCCAGCAAACTCACCAAATCTCTCTCACCCTCAGTGCTTCGCTGTTCCCTTTGGTCGTCAGTTCCAGATCCTGCACATATTCTGTTCCACTATGTATACGTTTTTGCAAATAAACTGTTACCTGATTCCAGCCTCGCCTGGTGTTCTGCATGTGGGTCAGAAAATTAGGTTCCGACATGAGACAAACTGAATGTTATTTTGCAGTTTTACTACAAGGGAGGAAAAGTTAACTTCTTAAAGTGAATTAAAATCCCTAGTAATCTCTATTTTAAGGTAAGTGAACTTATTACTAGCAGTTTTAAAGGTTTAGGGTTATTTTTCTTATCGTTCAATATTTTCATCAACCAAGACAGCCCGGTTCATCTCCTTTAGGAACATTAAAGACATTAACATTGATTCTCTTTCTGCTACTGTTACTTCCACTTTGACTTTTGAACATCTTATGACTCCTGATGAACTCACTGCTCATTACAATACTCATATTCTCAATTCCTTTGCCCCATTTAAAACACAGTCTTGTACCATTACTCATTCTGCCTCCTGGTTTATTCCTGAACTCCAGTCTATTAAAGCCACATTTGTCGTTTGGAATGACTTTATAAAAAATCTGGTCTTGCTATCCACAAGGACATGTACATTTCTCACACATCACATTACAAGATTTTAATTTCCCAAAGTAAATCTGCTTACTACTCTGGCATCATTTCTTATAGCAAAGGAAACACCAAGATCCTGTTTTCACTGTTAAACAATATCTGCCATCGCCTTGATTCTCTTCCCTCTCTATTCAATAAAAACTGTTTTGACACCTTTATGGAGACACATTGAGTCGAGTGTTTCACAGTTAGTCTGATGAATATGTTCTCCTCTCTGTGGTTTGCATTTCCCCGCTTTCTCTATTGATACCATAATAGTTTAATGCATGAAAGAATAGAAGCCCGGAATCATTATGTAGAAAATTTGATATAACCCTTAACTGTCTAGTCTTTTAGTATAGGAGGGGATGCATTTTTGGTGACACAATTTCTGAGCCTGCCAATATCTGCATCCCCTGTCTATTGTCCTATTGATATGAAACTTGTATCAGCAGCTCATAGAACAAGTGTGATTATGTAGAAAAGCTGAAATCCCTCTTAACTCTTTGTTTCTCCATATTACCGGGGGATGCATTTTTCAGCAAAGCAAATTATTACCTAGCCAATATTTGCAACCTCTATCTATTTTCCCCAAATATTATATATAATAAAGTCTAAAGTCATTACAGGGAAAACTGTAGTGACTGTATGAAACTGATATCTTAAATCTTTTTGTGGGAATGGGATATTAATCTATTTGGTTATTATTTTCTTTAGAGATATCTGCATGACTTTTTAACAAATGTTTTCTTCTCAGGCTAGACGGTAAGAAAATTTATGTCAGCGCGTTGCTTATGAATTTCTTTTAACATTTGGGTATAAAGTCACAACATTCAGTTTCTTTTAAGAAGGACATTTTTGTTCCATTAGTCTTTTTATTTTTCACAATGTAGCTTTTTTTTTTTTATGTATGGCATATGTTTGTCCTTAGCTTGATCTTTGTTGGCATATTAGCTCCACTTAATACAAAACTAACTTTTACCCACATAAAATACATGTTTTTTTTCCAAGTAGCAGCTGAATATGTAATCATGTCTCTAATTAGTCAGATTGTAGGCTGTTAAATTGAATATTAGTACAATTTAATGTATTTTTTGCCATCATGGAAATATGGTAATGTTCACAGAGCAAGCTGTGTCTGTCAAACCCCCCCGCACCTCCAAAAAATCAGTTTCAAATGTAACGTATTGAAATATTTTTTTTAAAAACTCTACTGAACATGTGTGATTACATCAAATTTTGCTCTATTCAACAAGTCATAACAAAACACATTTGAGCAATTAAATGTTTCCAGTGATGACTTTGGTAAGCAAAAATACCTTTACTGTACATTTAAAATCCATTTTTTGTTGCAGTTGTACTTTTTAGCAGCACAAATGCCTAAACAGTGAGTAGTCTTGTCATTTTGGATGTCGAAGTTGCGACACTGTGCCAAACTCTTCCAATTCTCAAATTTTTTTGTACACTTGTAACCCAATCACTCAAACCCTTATGTTCACTTCAATTTAGTCCACACTTCATAGAGGGGCACAGGGTGCAGGCTGAGTATTGGGACTGGGCCCAAGTACAGAAGTCTGCCTGGATATGTGCAGGCTTAGCAGAAGTTTGGAAATACGACCCTCAAGAGGCGAGGTGAAACACAGATGTGAAGAATTGGGACACGCTATGCACTCAGGCATAGTGTGTCCTCAGGTTCAACATGAACACGCATTTGAAGGACACAAGGGCTGAACAAGATTTGAGGGTGTGAGTATTGGGACCAGGCCTAACTGTTTACATCCATCGCTGCCTTTATTTTTATTCATTCATCGTATTAACAACCTTATTCATGTGTGGTTTAAAATAAATTTCTTATTCAATGGAAACACTGCAATTGCAAAATTATTATTTTTTTGACATTTGCATAATATAGACAAAAATTTGCTCACATTTTGTAAAGGAAACATCAAGGGACACACTAACAAGAAGGTGTTGCTGAGAGACGGCAGCAGCTTCTACAGTGAAAAGGTCTGAGTGCATGATTGGTTACAGCTGTGCAGCTCTGCATGTGCAGAAAGAGCCCTGACATCTTGATTAGGCCTTACTGTGGACGATCATGGATGATTTGGCATTGGAACGTTACTTTGACGATTCTATCGCAAATGTGAGTACAACCCTGTGTTGGAAAAGTGGATTTAAACATTTCTATGCTGGTCCTGGACCCGAACTGGGAGGAAACTTCAGTGTTTTCACAAGCCAATCTTAAACATAAAACCATATTTTACTCCATAAGCATTTTGCTATTTAAAATGCAAAAATAAATAAATTACCCAGCTTAAGATTTAACTACATTGATTTATTGAGTGACTCATTTAGTGTTGTACTTTAAAAGACCTAACAGAATTGTTTAAACAGAATAACTCAGTTTTGTATTTAAAATACCTTGCAGTATTAAAGAGCTGGTGACGTTATGCAGTGTGACAAGTTTTACAGGGCCCTATGATTCACTTACACACAAATAAGAACACTGAATGATTGATTAATTTCAGTAAAGTATTTCAAAATATGAAACATACAGTCAAGACAAACATTGACATATTGACCATTTATTTTTAATTTCTTATATTTACAATAAAATAACATATTGCCTGAGCCACACTTTTTCTTCCTACTCAACACATTTATATGCTTACTTTACAGTACTTTGTGTATAGATAGCTTCTTCATATTTCTTACCTACTTTGTGGAGGTTGTGTTAAATAGTTCAAATCAGCAGTCCTCAACATGATTTTGTAGGTGGGAGCATAATCATTTGTAATCATTTGTTTGTCTTGTATAATATTTCTGTTGTTTTTTAACCTGAATTTTGTGTTTTCTTTAGTTGAAGTCATTACCACTGAAATAAACAGATGACATAATATGTAATGCTTTGTGGAATGAGTTTAACATGTGGAACTGAAATGCTGAAATACCTTTTCAGTGATATTCAAATTAATAGAAATGCACTTGGCTACAAATTTCTGACATTCTGGGTCCAGATAGATATTTTGCTCAGACATCTAATAGTTTGGTTTACATCAATGATAGTGTCTCATTTAGTGTCGTACAATATTAGTTACAACTTAATCTTAGAACAACTTAGCTGGAGTCTAAAATTAATTGCTTGGAGATGTTCATAAACAGTAGACCAATAAATATTTCTGTAATGAGCAGATTAATGAAATAATGTTTAAACTTTAGATTGGAAATTGCAGTTGAAAACCCAAGTCAGCTGACAGCTTTGACAGCATTTGGTAACTATTAGAAATGAACTATGGGACTTCCAGACACAAACAGACAAAATGGTAATGGCCAACCATCAGGACATTATGACTGATAAGCAACAGAGGACAGCTGTTGTGTTTGATGGGAGGTAAAAGGATCTGTAGTGCCTGTGGTCATTTGGAGCTCTTGGGTCAGTGGCACCACACTGGAGAAGTGGCTCCAAATTGTGGCTCTAGAGAGACGTCTGACATCTACGTCCAGAAGATGCAGCACACTCTCACTTTTTCCCTGCGATAAAGGGCAGTTTGAAAGAAGGATCATTGAAATGGTTTTATGTAACTTATTTTAGATGTATTCTTTCATCACCAACAGGCTTATTTTGAAAACAATATTCTTGGCCATAATTTGATAGTGTTGGGTCTCAATTCTGGTACCCTCTGCCCCCTGCTGGCAGCACCACAGTAACCCTTCTTCACTTTGTTTTCCTGCAGGACCCAAGCTGCATGGTTGAGGAGGAGCTTGATCTTCAAAGCTCTGTCAAACAGTTACATGCATCAAGCACCAACTCACGGAATTCATCTAACCTACTGGGTGAGACTGAAACAAGTGGCAGGTTGGGTAATGATCTGGACCTCAGCTTCCTACCTGATGACCTCAGCAATCAAAGCTCTAGTAGCACAGGTACTAAAGGGGTATGCTATTATCCAATTAGCTGTTGTTTGTTTTTTGTTTTACTCAGAAGGGCATGTTTATTCAGGAACAAGTGCTACTTGTACAGTAAATTTTACAACATATTTGTGTCACAGACTAAGATGAAAAAATATTAGCTCAAAATAAATACTGTGTATCCTGATGAGTAGGGGCTACAGTCCACCTCTTATAGCATTTTTTTATGTGGCCTACAAGAATATAAGCTAGAAATTGTGCATTTCCTATGAAAATGCAAGTGTGAATGCTGAATGCTTTTGGTGAAAATGGCAAAAGCGTTTGATGCCAACTGCTGAAGACTTGCAGAAAGGCAAGAACTAGTCCATGCAGTATGAAAAACCCAGGTAAAAGACAATTAGCTAAAAAGCTAAAACTAGATAAAATACTAATGATAGCATCTAGGCTACCACTAGCATGCTGGTTACAGTAATATATTCCATGCAATGTAAAAAAACAAAATAGATCATGTAAAACCTAAAATATGAAAATGACAGAAACGTTCCCCTATTCCTTCTGATAAAAACGGTGGGTGAATGAAATCCAAACCTTTTATGGTTCCTGGGATATCAACATTTGTTTGGAGGCATCGTTTAGCACAGTGACTACAAAAAACATCCCACATGCAGCACGAAAAAAGCAGTGTTCAAAAGCTCAAATTATTCCAGGTGTTAAACAGCATAAAAGCTGTTAAACTACCCCACTTCAACATGGCCACTGCATTCTGTCCTCCATGGCAGCCCTGAAACTGGATGATTGGTTGCCATTAATAGGCAGGACCTGAAGCATCCACTGTGAAACACAACGGACATTTTTTATTGTAATTCTCGATTCTGCCACAGGATGGAGCGGTTTCCCCCATGGGAAAGCTGAATATTATAAAAGGTATGAAAGTTATGAATACCAAGAGACATAGCCAGCAATAGGAGAACAAGCTGAATAGTATAAAAGTTGAATGGTGAAAATAGCACAGAGTATGCAGGAGAAGAAGCGTGACAAAATTTACAGAGCAACCAGAAAAGTGAGTTCCCCTTTTCTGGAACTCAACAGTAAAGACAAAAAAAAAACTGCAATGTAGATATTAATAGCTAATAAATAAATAAAAAAACAACTTAAGCATACTTGTAGGTGATAATTTAATAAATAAACAATAGATCTTTAGGCTATTCAGCATATTCTAATAATGATAACTAGAAAATTTCTGAAGAAATCTAAAAGGAAAGTGCCAAAGCATTCTGATGCAGAAAACGAGCAGCAATGCTGAAGTGAACAAAAATGTAGTCAATAGCATGTGGAGTATCATTATTGTGTTGACAAACATGGTCTTGCTTCATTCAATATGCTAACATTAGTATATAAACAAAAATTTGTCAAAATGCTAAAGTTAGCTTAAATGCTGTCAGTAGTACATGTGGTATCAGCTGCATGTTGATTTCCATTCACTCAATCCATTCATAGCTAAAATGCCTATGAGGGCTTGTTTGTCACCAAAGTAAAGCAGCCTGATCCAGCTCTTCTGTCAAAGCGTCCGAACCACTTGACCCTAATGGGCTGGTCCCAAGCAGGTCAACTAGCGGCCTTTTTAAGCTGGTGTCGAGGTGAATATGTCAGCCTAGCATCCAAACATCAAGCCCCACTTCAGCTGGTGGCCTGGCCAGACTGAGTAGTCTGCAGCAACCAGACTTGCACTTGGAATTGGGCTGAATTTGATTAGAAATCTGGCAAAATAGACTTCTGGGATTTTGTTTACTTTCTTGGTCAAAGCAACCAATAAGAATCTTTGAAACTTTTGTTGAGCATAGCAACCAGCATTTAACACCATGAAGAACTCTTAAAGGGGATAATCTCAATAATCAAATTCCCATAACTTGCAGTAAGATTTTCATTGCTTTAATTTGCAGAGCTTAGAAAGTACAGCACAAAGGAAAAAATCCGACAGAACAGAAAAAGCACATAAGTTACGAAAATCACTGAATTATCTTGCCCTGAAACTGTGGCTGACAGAGAGAGCAAGAGAGGCTCAAACCACGTGGAAAGCCTTTTCCCTGGGTTGACCTATTTGTTCTTTGTGTGGAATACATGGTAAAAATCCAGTTTTCCCCAATGGACAGATGTAGCCCTAAAAACCTAATAAAAAAAAAACTTCAACTTGTTCTTGACAAAAACTGTGAAAGTTCTTGGATCCAACAAGAAAATCAAACCTATTTTGCCTATTGCATCTCCATCTTGAGTGGGGCAGGCCCAGATAAATAAATAGTTCTAAATAGTTCTATTGTTCTACACCTATTGGTGTAGAACAATAGGCGCCTGCCATGCAGTGCATGGAGCAGGACCCGATAAAGACAGAGGGCCAACAGGAGTCTCTCCAGGACCTTCATGATGTGGAATGACAGGGCAACATACTCATTGTTAAATGATGAATGAGTTTTCTTTGGTACTGGAACCAGGCAAGATATCTTCCACAACAGTGGAACCTTCTCTGAGGTCAAGCTAAGGATTGTAGAGATGATGCAGAATCCCACAGAGCTGCTCTGCACAGGCCTTCAGGACTCTGGGGCTGACACCATCTGGACCTGCAGCCTTGTTCCGGTTCAGTCTCTCCAGCTGCCTCTTCACCTGACTTCTAGACACAGAAAAGTGGGAGGTGGAGGCAAAGGGAGTAATATCATGTCCTGATTTGGTAGAAGACAAAGTTGTGGAATCAGAAGAGTCTATGACTGAGGTGGAAGATGGGACAGGAAATCTGTGGTTTAGAAGAGGGTGGGATGTCTGTCTGTCTGTCTGTCTGTCTGGGCACAGGAGAGGAGGATGATGGGCTTATAACTGAACTGAATCTGTTGAAGAATGTGTTCAGCTGATTTGCTCTGTCCATACTTCCATCTATCTGATTATCACTTTCCTTGAAGCTTGTGCTCTTCTTATTTTCTGATTGTAGATTTCAGGAGAAACAAGGTTAGGTCATCATGGAAGAAGAAGTGGAGGTGATTGAGGAATTGTAATACGTTGGTGTTCATCTGGACAACAATCTAAGATCCTTCAAGACTGTGTTAATTTCATCGACAATGACAATAACAAAATTATTTCATTGACAACCATTTGTTTCATGATGACATCGAGACATTGACAAAAATGACATGGCTCTTGATGACTAAGACAGTGGTTCCCAAAGATTTTTTTCTGGGCCCCCTAAATAAAATACCCCCTAAAATAGAAAAAAGATCAACTGGGCAAACACATCGTTCAACCAGACATAAACCTATACACATATTTTGTTTTCAAACTCCACTGAGTTTGAAAATACTTCAGGTTGCAACAAAACACACTACAAACCATCTTTATAGTGAAACACTTTTATGTAACTGTTTTTTTTTTCTTTTTTTTTTAGTTTTATACTGTAGAAGAGTATTATTTGCTGTCAGTGTTATTTCAAACATATTTCTTTTTTTATTTGTAACAGTATTCAACTTTGCTATTATAAATACATTTAAAAAAAGTCTTTGTGCAAAATGGGGTTAAAACATGAACAGCTCCCTGAGAGGAAAATAAATTAAAATAAAGGTTTATTGTGCAAAAATGACTATAATCCTCTCATCTTTTCAGTGGCTGGGGTGACCCTGCTGGTTGTTGCAAATCTTCTCAAATCTGGGTGGCAATTGTGACACTGCAACCCTGAGTTAATTTTCAATGTCCAGCTTTGATCTATATCTGTGCCCGGCAGTTTGTGAGTTTTTGTCTGAAAAAGTCAACTGACTTGTCTTTGTGCTCTGGATGTAGAGTCTCCAAGTGGCGTCTTAGCTTGTTGGGCTTCAGACTGTCACAAGCTAGCATTTTAAGACAGACAACACACTGTGGTCTCTCCCACTGTTGTAAAGCTGAAGGCAAAGGAAAGATATCCTTTGTCATATTTTCTACTCTTTGGCTTTGAAGAAAGCTGGTTTGGAAGCACATTTTGCTATACATCTTCTGCCTTATGTTTAGGGAACCCTGTCAAAAACCTGTCCATTATGCTTAGTCAGGCACTGTTTTTATTTTTTTTCTTTCATTCTTCATTCATCCATACCACTTCCCACACCACCCTGCAATGGCACTGCCCCCACTTTGGGAACTACTGGACTAGGACATAATGAGATGTTTGAGTTTTTGTTGACAAGACAAAAACTAGATGAAAATGTTAGTTGGTGGTCTGTCAGAGATCCAAAATGTATGACATTTCTGCATAGTGTGCTTGTAATCTGTGGGTCAAAAGCTAAAACGTGTCTGTCCGTCCGACCGACAGACCAATCTCCATTCAGATGTCCCACCCCAGTGTTGTAGTACTCGAGATCGGTCTTGGTCTCGAGACCATTTTTTGATGGTCTTGGTCTTGGTCTCGTCTCGGACTCGACCCCATTTGGTCTCGGTCTCGGGCGCTGAGGACTCGGGATTTTATTTCAAGACCGCAACTGTGGAAATATCAGTAAACTTACAGCAAACTGTCCAGTTTATTTGTTAACATGTTTGTTTTCACTGGATGCAAAACGCACCGATTAAAATC
>CAEGAE010008987.1:0-11559 GCA_903067095.1 Girardinus metallicus | reverse complement strand
GGTCATGACCCAGAGTTCATGACCATAGATGAGGGTAGGAACGTAGATCGACCGGTAAATCGAGAGCTTCGCTTTTTTGACTCAGCTCTCTCTTCACCACGACGGACCGGTACAGCGCCCGCTTCACGGCAGACGCTGCGCCAATCCGCCTGTCGACCTCCCGCTCCCTTCTTCCCTCATTCGTGAACAAGATCCCGAGATACTTGAACTCCTCCACTTGGGGTTGGACACCCCACTCCCCGCCCCTTATCCCCCACCCCCAGACCCGGAGAAGGCACTCTACCCTTTTCTGGCTCAAGACCATGGCCTCGGATTTGGATGCACTGATCCTCAGGGCCCCATGCCTCGGCCACCACCCATCCCACACTGCACCCGACTCCTTCGGCCCCTCTTACAGGTGGTGGGCCCACAGGAGGGGGGACCCACGTCTCCTCTTCGGGCTGAGCCTGGCGGGGCTCCATGGGTAAAAGCCCGGCCACCAGGCGCTCGCCATCGTGACCTTCTCCAGGCCTGGCTCCAGAGTGAGGCCCTGGTGACCTGCGTCCGGGAGAGGGAACACCAAAGGGGTCTTCAGGCTGCGCTTTGTCTGGTCCCTCACCTAGGACCTGTCTGCCTTGGGTGACCCTACCAGGGGCATAGAGCCCCAGACAGCATAACTCCTAGGATCATTGGGATACTCAAACCCCTCCACTACGATACGGTGGCAGCCCAAGGAGATGCGATAGAATACTCGATTACTAAAGTAATCATTTATAACAACCCTAGTAACTAGTAATGTAAATTATTTAAAAAAACAACAACATTGCTTTGTGGTGGTAGGAACATCTTCCACAGAGGTAAAGATCTGAGAATTTCAATTTTATGGGGAGCACTGTTGGACTAAAGTTATTGGCCTGTAAAGTCAGGTGCAAAGCATGCTGGGATACTGTGTAAGTTTCTCTGAGGAGAAACTCTTAAATTAGAGATTGTCAGGACACACACACAGGAGAACAAGCAGACACGGAAAACAGTGCAACACATTTTAAAGCTCATCTGCAAACTGATTCTGTCAGGAAAACTTAGTGACGTGCGGCTGCCTCCTACAGCTTTCCTCCATAATGGCAACAGTCGGCAGCGGCGTTGTGCTGTCCACCAGGGAGGAAAAGAGGCGGCAGGCTCTAAATAGAGCCTCCCAGTGTTAAATATTAACACCCGCCTTCCTCTGACAGAGAGCGGCCCGCCATGTCGCCTTCCATCTCCACCACCTGGGAGATGCAACACAGCATAGCACTCAGGCACACCGAAAAACACATGGACAGATCTCAGTTTATGGACAAAACAAGTTCTTAGATATGAAGTTATGCATCTGCTCAGAGTTCCTCTACATTAGTGCAAACTTTGTTTTTTGTTTCAGCTCTTTTTTTAAAATGTGTATTTAATTTTACAAATATCAAATGTAGGGTATAAGTTCTGTTAAATTGTCACAATACATGAGAAAATATTTGTCATTTCCAGCAACCATTGTACAGCGCATACAGCAGTAAAACCAGCTGATAGACTGTTATCTTTTATCGGACCCTAGCAGTCTGATAAAAGATGACAGACTACAACCAAAACAATTGAAAATTATAAAAAATTGTATTTATAACAATTTATAACTGTGAATATAAATAAAAAAATTACCAAGATAAAACAAAACGCCACACTGCACCAAATCAAATTGGAATTTGCTCAAAGAAACAGATCCAGAGATAAATCTGAGTCTGTCTGAACTTTTGTTGAGACTCTAATTTCTTATTTTTATACAACCTGATAGTTTTTGGAGTTGATGAGTTGTTGGAAATAAAACCAAAGTTATTAAAAAGGATTGAGCACCTCAGAGAGTTAGATGATATTTAGAAATAAATGCACGTCTGTTCTTGCAGTAAGGTATGGATCTGACTGAGGTGTTACACCAGCATGTTTAATTCATAGCTGTTTTCCTTCTTTCTGATCAGAAACATGAAAGAAAGAGTTTTGCCTGGAGAAAAAACAAAATGGCTGAACTCATCCACAAGCTGACAACACTTGTCTGCCTGTTCAGCAGACTCATGCTGGAAAAAGAAGAGATGCCAAACTTCATAAAGGCATTTTATGTCATTGACATAAATGCAGTATTCTTGTATTTGGATTGTTTTATTCTTTCATGTGGCACTCATGATCATGTTTTCTGTTTTGCCTGAAGGAGAATGCGTGAAACAAAAAAGCTTTCCACAGACCAGAGCAAATACATCGTGCATCTGTCATATATTAATCTCATATCATTGGGCAAACAGCTCAAGATTAAAATTCCTTTTGTTGAACACAAATTAAAAGATATAAATGCATTTTTGTGAGTCTTTGTGAATTATGCTGTAAACAGTCTTCAGGGTTTGCATGTCAAATTTCTGTGGGTTTCTCCTACAATTCATGGAATAAATGTTTAAGCTTGATGTAGGGTGTCTATCTGGGATCCTTCCTTCTAACTAGGGGTGCATTCACACCAACCCTGTTTAGTTCACTTTAATCGAACTCCAGTTAATTTGTCTGAAAGTCTGGTTGGTTTGGTGAGGTCTGAATGGACAATCTAACTCTGATGTGGACCAAAAGAAGCGAACTCTGGTCCACCTACAACAACTAGGTCTACAACAGCTGAGATGAATTCTGGCATGGTTCGAATGCATGTGTGGATGCCAAGCAGACTGGAAACTATTCCAAAAGTAGAAGTGGATTATAGTGCAGGACATTCTGAGTCAGCATAGCCAAAATAAAACACGCTAGTCTAGAGCTATTCTAGACTGGTCTAAACTCATGATCTTTTACCAAAGACATAAGAGAAAAATCCTACAATCCCTAAAATCTGATGCAACTCCATTTTTGTTTACCTTCTGTAAAGGAGGAAGTTGCGCTCATGTCTTCTTCAGAGGATTTTCTTTCATTTCCTTCAGTTGTTCTTGGTTCAGAGAAACTACAGGCGACAAGGGGGAACAGGTTTTCAACTGGTTTGGATTACTTGATACAGTCCAGTGTGAAAGCGAATCATACCAGCTTTAGATGTAACAAATCTTGGTCCTGAATCTAACCGGACTATCGGGTGAAAACACCCTAAACGTCTTCAGCTCCTGGTTTTCTTCCAAACGTCTTTCTTAATGACTAAACATCCAAACCTCTGAGTTTTCCCCCAAACATTTGAACTTCCTTTTAAATTTTCTCGTAAATTGCTGAACCTCCATTCAAACGTCCAACGTTTACAACTTCTATGTGTGGTACCAGTCTTTTATTAATGGACTGTAAAAACAGTCCATTAACATCTACTGTACATCTTTGAAAAGCATAACTATAGGCTCCTGCACAACCAACAAAAATGGAGCAAGTTGTTTCTGAGTAGTAAGTCAACAACAAAACACTTGTCTTTTCCAGCAGTCATTGTACAGCGATAAAACCAGCTATGTGACGGCACAGTATGACTCAACAATCGGGAGGTTTTTGAAACGGCTCATTTTATATCAAAAGAGAGTAACTTATTGTCACAAAATGGCTGTGTGGTTTATTTAAGCAATTTGATTGCTTTTAGAAGCAGTTGAGACCCAAATGGAAGTTCAAAAACTTTCAAAATGTGAATTCTGCATAAGACATCCCCTTTAACAGAAAAGATGGCACATGTCAAATATTTGAAATAGCATAGAAAATGTAGGGAACCAGAATATTTACTAGAATATCCTCAAAGATACCTGATTGATGACGTAATGAAATGATGATCACTGTAAATTTAGACGACGTTACACTTAAGTTAGTTTTTCTCACCTCCAGACCTCAACCAAAAGGTTGACCTCAACTAGACATCGGCCGGCACACACACCAAATACCTCGGAGTGTTTTGCCCCAGAATCTACAAATGTCATGTAAACCACTTCAGAGGTACGTGGTTTTGAAAAGTCAATAAAGCGTCTCTCAACCACCAAGTGGGAAGTGACTCATTCTTGGTACCACAAGTGGTGAATTTCCAGCATCCATTTGTTAATGTGCTGAGGCACTTGTCGGGTTTTGTGGTGCTGCAGCTGTGCTATCTGTTCCCGCTGACTGATTTTTCACACCCCAACTCTTCATGCTTTCTCTCTGTTTCCTTTCTCACTTTTATGTGGCTCTTGTTTCTTTTGTAAAAACATCTCATATTTTTCCTATGGCTGAAAATGTCTGACAACACATTCATTGTTCCATCGAGGGTTGTTTATTTATATCACAACCATTCAGGATGTCCAAATTGTTAGAAGTAGTGAAACAACAACACAAACTGGGATGTTGCTAGTAGACACAGTTCAACTAAAGCTTTATAACCAAAAGTGGGATGTTGAATAATTCAGATTCTTAAATAAGTCTCAACTCATTCAGCTCAGTTAATTAAAGTTCACTTTTTCTGCTTCCATTGTAATTAAGAGGGAAAGCAGCAGATAGGAGCTGCTAATCAGTTCCATTTGATCAACCAAGCATGAATGCCTTTTTAAAGGAACCGCTATATGCATACCAGTGTGTGTTAACACAGTGCCAGATTTGAGAGACATCAGCAGTGGCCTCTGAAGTGCAACAGCTGCTTTTTAAAGGCTTCTTGGAATTTTAAAGGCAGTTTTCAAACTGTTTGAAATCCATCAAGAAACATTTTAGCTAATTTGCCTAAAGGTCAGATTGTACAACGTGAGGAGAAACTGAAAAAAACAAAACAAAAACAAAAACAACCAAAGACCTTTATCTCACATTCTGCATGACTTTTTAAGCAATTTAAAACTGAAGTTCTGCTTTGATTGGGTTGCTAGGTTACGTCCAGGCTTCTCTTGGGTTACTAGGTAACGAGCTGAGCTTCTCTGGGGTTGCTAGGTAACAGGCCGGGCTTCGCTGGGGTTGCTACGTGAGGGGCAGTGCCTGCTGATTTGTGATGATACAATAGGAAGGTTTTTAAAGCTGCTCATTCTCCAGACACCAAAAAACATTAACTTCTAGCTAAAATTTCAAAAAAAAAAAGGCTGGGAGTTTTTTTTTTTTTTTAAATGCCTGGGATGTTTTTAGAAGCAGTAGAAACCCAAATGGAAATAGAAAAATGTGCAAAATGCCAAAGCTCTGTAGTTAAGCAGTGCTGTAAGAAGAAGGCCAGAAATATCTCCAAATACACCAGTTCAACGGTGCTACCACTAGGACAGTCATCCAGCCGCCCACCATGTCTTTGAGGAAATGTGAAAATATAACTAGATGATTATGTGTTATTGGAAGACATTATTAGCAATACCAAAACACCAGCTGAAAAGTTTTAAATAAGGCAAACAAAAAGAAGTTGTTTCAGTCAATTCGTCCTAATTGAAGTCTCCAAAATGTGTTGCTCCTTTATCTGTGACTTGTCACTTTATTTCCTAAAATTATTAGCGTGTAGACCGGTAAAGATCAGCAGTGGTTACAGAGTTACTGGTGTATTAAAGAAACTGTAATATTAAACAATTCTTATCCTGGTGGTGGTGCAAGTGAAGCCTGGTGGCCCGCCAGGCTTATGAAATCCTGGTGGAAACCCTGAATGAGCCATGGAACCTGACAAATAACACAACTGAAAATACACAAGAATGCGGTCATGTTCATCATGTTTTGCAAGAAAATAAAAGTGAGCGGGTCCGACACAAAGGTGCACACACAGCTGCAGCACGCAGCACCTCCATGTTTGTTTTCTATCTGGGTCTGTGCTCAGTCCCAGCCCCGTCATTTCAGTCTCATGGGAGCAATAATCGTCATGAGTTAGTTTACAAATTATGGTTGACTTGCACAAAGTACAATGTGAACGCAAACTGGAAAAACATAAAGTTAGCTTTTGATCCAGGACTTTCCTGGTGTGAATAAATGCCAAGAATACTTCAAGGTATTGTTTCTAAACATGGGTCTACCATCTACTGGACCATCAAAATGAAGATTACCAGGCTGTGACTCTCTAAGACTCACGATTGGTGTATCATGTTAATTACGGTCCAGTTCATTCAAAGCACCAGCTTCTAATCAGCAGCCTGCATCTCCAGCCAACATTTCCCTGCATGTGTGTGACTCCGGCTGCCATAGTGAAGTCATTAAAAGTTAATCAGAGATGCACCGTTGCAACAGAGTGGGAAAGAATTGCCTCTGTCAGTGGCTCCGGGCACAGGAAATCATACCACAGAGAGGGAGGAGGGAAAAAAAAAGGCAGTGATAGAGACAGAAAAACACAATGAAGCGGACAGGCTGGAAGAGAGAGGGAGGGAGAGATTCTCATACTAATGAACCATCACTTCCATGTCTCAGCCGATGCCCTCCGAATCCCAACATCTGTCCCACCAAACCCAGCCTCATTATGACACCCCTCAACAAAATCCCAGCCTTATAAGTAAGATAGTGAGAGTGTGTGTGCGTGTGTGTGTGTGTGTGCGCGTGACTTGAAACGCAGGGTGACGGTGGGAAAGTCTGCCCCGCTGTAGTTGTCACATCACATCTAGAGCAGGACGGCCAAGGGCATATGCATGTTGTGTATGTGTGTGTGGATCTGTGTGTGTGATATGAGGGTACGTGGGTGGTGGTAGTGGTGGGGTTCTAGGTCTGGGGCTGTGCCTGAGGGCCTCGCCTGCGCTACAAAAGACTCCACTCAACTCCGGTTAGTCGCCCTCACTAGCATATCAGCACTGACGGACGGCGCACACATATAAATACGCACAGACTTCCTGTCTCGTCACTTATAGCCGCTGTGATTAAATGTTTTCCTCTAATTAAGCTTCTGCAGACGAGACGTTGCTGCAGGACACCAGAGTGTGATCAGCGCTAAATAAAACCTGTTTGTTTCTGCGTTTATCAGTGCACGGGAAGCAGTCGATGAATGTGTGTAAATGTTTTTAGGTGAGTGTGGGTGCGTGTGTGTGTGTGTGCGCGCAGCGTGCTATCACTCTCTTGCTAGGGGTGACAGGTTGGTTGGGGACTAATGCAGCGCGACGGAACTGAATGTGGCCTCGAGCAAAGCATCTGCCTGCAGCCAGTCCTCATCTGAGCTGTCACACACACACACACACTTACACAACCCATTCCAATGGAGAGAAGGCGAGTTTAGGATCCACACACACCGTAAACACACTCAAGAGCACCCAAACCCCCGTCACCCCTACTTTTCTGCTTCTGTGGGTTCCAGACAATAATGGCTGTGTCCCGATGAAGAGCTGGACGTGACATGCTGGGCCAGCCGGGCTTGGATGCTTTCACTTTACACTCCTGGGTTTGTCTAGGAAAATATAAGCACCATTTCTCAACTTATTTTGTCCAAACTAAAATTAAAAAAAAAAAAAACACCTGTAGGACAGACTATTTACTTTTTATGAACCTGCTAAGTTTCAAGTTCCTGTCCAAACCTCACTAGGGTTTGTAACGTTTGGCAGTGCCAGACCAAGGCAAAAGCAAACGTTGCGACTGTTTACACAGGACAGGTTTATGACAGCTAAATACACGCCATGGAAAACCGTCATTATTTCAAAGTTACTTTAAGAGGAATGCATGAGAATTCTGATTTAATCATTTTTTGCAAATTCTGTCTACTTTATCTAAATCTGTTGGCAGCTGACACCTGGAGCAGATAGCCCAACTAATTAACCGCTGAATATCAGCTGTTAGACTTTTGTTATTTTAGCAGGTGTTTATTTTTTGTTTTTATAAACAATGACAAAATCCAAGTAGTTGTGAAAGATGTTGTGATTGATGTTTTATTGTTTTAGCTGCAATGTTTGCTGTTGCTTTTCTGTTTGACAAAAATACAATTAGCTTTTTGTTCTGCATTTAATTTAAAGGTTATGGCTCAATATTCTCATTCTGTTCAAGCTGAATATAATGAGAATCTCATACTAACTTGTTTTCTATCCACATTTATTTACATTTAAAGTAGGGAAATCTAAAACTGTTTAAATAAAAATGTGCAATACCACAATAGATGAAAGTTAGCACATGAATAAATAAGATACCAATTATACTTTGACTTATAAAATTGAAGTTGACAAATGATTATACACATAAAAATGTGGAAGATTACGTAACACATTTAAATTATTTAATGTCTCTTTTGCTTCTTCTCATATATATATATATATATATATATATATATATATATATATAATTTCAGCATCTATAGTTTGATTGTTGGACATGACGGTGCAACATAATTGCAATCTCTCCAACCTCGTACCATCAGAAAGAGCCACGTTTGGGAATGTTTCATTTGTTTTACATCTACGTTCTAATGGATAGTCCATGTTCTTGATTCACCTGTTGCTGCAATTCTTAGTTTTAAACAAACTGAAGCAATTGAGACAATTATATTACATTGTATTTTTTGCAGTGGTGTCAGATTTGAGCAGCTTTGTGGATTAGCAGCTCTAGACTTGGCTCCCTTCAGGTAGCTGAAAATTGGAAAAGATTCAGCGCGGTTACTGCCGAGCAGTGGACTCAAAGGAGCAGTAGCATAATGAGAAACACACTTTCCATCATATTTATCCTGCAACGTTGCCTCCAATGTTGCCCTCGGCCATCAGGACCTATTCCTCTCTCAGCTCAGATTCTTTGCTTGTGGCTGACCTGTGTTTAGCCCCACGGGATCCCAGTGATTATACTAATCTCTCCAGAAATCCACCGCGCTCTCTGCAGGCTGCCACAAGTTGGCACCCATCTATACATCGGGGCAAAGCGGATTTAAGTCAAGATGGGAACGAGGTGGTAGATGGCTTTGTTTGGGGGGTTTTGCAGATTGGATTGAAGATTAGGGAAAACAGGATGTTATTTACAGGATGCAACGTGTCAAACGAGCGGTTGGATTCGGCGCGTCGCCACAGAGTTCAAGTTCCTCATTGATCCAACAGGGAGTCTTCCTACTCTGTTGTTTGTAATCTGGGGGGCAAGTTGTCCCCTCCATAGGGTCTGACGATCAACTACCCCCGTGTTTACATCAGAGCTGGGCTGGTTTCCATGGAAACGGAGTGCCCCTCTTAACCGGCGCACTCAGGAATAATGCATTGTTGAACAGTGCCTGAGGCTACGCACGCACACACCCATACACACACACACTAATCCTTAACATCTGCTGCAGCGAATGTGTATATGAATGTGTGGGTGTGCGTGTGCATAAAATGCACGTCGGTGCTTTCCTCGGCCAGTTCATTGATAATGGAAGTTAAGGTGAGCATTAGGTTCATTGGTATTTGCCTACAGCAGTGTGTGCTCTTACTGTACTGCATGCAAGAAGCAGTCAAAGTCATGGACGGAGTGAGAGCTGACATTTGGGGAACCTTTTCCACACTACTGGTGCTCCCTCTAGTGGAAATGGGTTCTTACTGCTGGAAAACACACACGCAGTGGGACGGCACACACACACTTTAAAGGGAAGAAATGAAAGAGAGCACGCAATCAGGATGCTTAAGAATTATTCTCGGTATTTGTGTTTATATTTTAGTGACTGTACTTGGTGGAAATTCACAAGCAGACAAGAAAGCAGACCTTCCTCTGGTGAAGGAGTTCTCAGTGCTGACTGGCAGAAGTTATGAAGCTCTGGATTTGCTCTGGAGTCCAGACAAATCCTGCTGGGAATCAAGTACTCATCCTCAGGCGCTGTGCCTGTAATAATTATCCTGCTCTGGAAATAAGTTCATAAGGGACCTGCAGCTCAGTTACATGAGGCACCTATAATATGGGCAGGCTCCAAGGATAGAACACACCACATTAACAAGTTTTAACTTTCTTCTGTGGAAACAAAGTTTACCTCCGTTGAGCTGCAGCTCAACTGTAGAAATGACCAAGTGTAGGAAAAAAAGGTCTGCAAAAAGATCGGTTTTGGAAAGTATAATTAGAGCATCTGGGGTTCTAATAGTGTATGGTGTTGTGTGTGTGTGTGTCGCAGGAAATTAAAAACCCAAATCGACCTCCAGTGATGGAATCAGACAACAAGAGAATAAGATTCCTGCACAACAAAAGCTGTTTAACAAGGGTAATTACCGAGTTAAAATTGCAGAAAACGAATCTTTTATGCATGCAGGCTACATTTAGGTGATGCATTCCTTGTTTGCGACTTCCCAGAATCAACAAAACTACTTTCTTTTGTGCGTTGTTATTGCTTTGCCGACATTAGAGTTGCTCCTTTCATGGCAATGAGCCCTTGTTTAAATTTGAATGTGAATTTGAATTTTAGAGGATAAATGAGGGAGGGGATGAGGGGTGAGAGGAAAAGAAAGTGGGGAGAGAGAGGGGGAAAGAGAGAGGTTGTCAGTTGCCTGTCTGTGTTTAATGGAGGTCCCTGGTGTCGCCCTCAGGCTCCTTCACTTCACAATTAATGGAGGATCTCTCAAGGGAGAGCCATGCTTCTCAATAACACCTACACACACACGCACACATCCAGTAATAAACCTTCTGGTTGAGCTGAACTCTGCTCTGGAGTTCTGCCTCAACGTGAGCCTCGTCTCCAGGCTTCAGAACCACGGGCTGCTGCTTTCTGTGCTCGAACCTTGTGCCAACACCTTGAGTCACCACTCAGAGCTCCACACACCAGAGGGGGCTAGCTGGTTACGGAAGAGAAAAGTGAGGAAGGAAAGAGAGAAATGCCTTTTCCTCAGAACTCAGGTTTCATTATATCCTCGCTCTGATCTGTCTGCTTTGGTTTTTCTCCTCGATCTGCAGAGGAGAAGCCCCTGGTGCTACTTTACACATGTGTATGTGTTTATTTGTTTGAACTGCTCAAAACACTGAAAAAAACAGTGTAATAATAAGACAGGATGTTGCATAGAGAGCAGAATATCTATAGCCATAAATATCCGTGACCTCAACCCACAACAATTAAAGGACTGTTTAACAAAGACAGGAATCTGAGGCCAAATATGTATAAATATTACATTTGTAGAAGCCAACCTTGTCAGCTCAGTTACAGTTTGATTTCTTTACGATGCCAATGATCTCCAGGGAATTTAAAATTTTGTTTTGTTTCATATTCCCAGGTCTAATTGTGGAATATATTTGATCCACGGTGTTGTGGATCACAGTGACACAATTGTAAATAAATAACAGTGAAAAATCTGTTAAACACTGATTATTAGTGTGCATCTTCATTGTCAGTGGAACTATAATAACGTGTAGAACATAGTGAGATCCTGTCTCTTCCTTTCTGTAAGCCTACTGTATGCTGACTACAAGTTCAGCAGAAAGAAAGAAAGAAGGCTTTGAAAATAACCTTGTCAATATTTTAACCTCTAACCGTGAGCAGCATTTAAAGGAGAAACCTTTAGACTTTAAACGTGTGGCTGTGTGCCATGACAGTTCATGGTAGTATGCAGCTAGCCGGCTAGCACGCTCTGCAAATAGCTAGCCCGCTAGGTAGCTAACTAGTTACAGAGAAGGCTAGCTAGCCCGCTAGGTAGCTAACTAGTTACAGAGAAGGCTAGCTAGCCCGCATGGTAGCTTCTAGATTAGATTAGATTAGATAGATAGATAGATAGATAGATAGATAGATAGATAGATAGATAGATAGATAGATAGATAGATAGATAGATAGAT
>CAEGAE010008984.1:0-11739 GCA_903067095.1 Girardinus metallicus | reverse complement strand
AGTAGGGCTGTTGTAAACAAATATTTTAGTAATCGAGTAATCTATCGATTATTCTTACGATTAATCGAGTAATCGGATAAAATAATTTATAAAATAAAATATTGGTAAATCTGGCATAACAGCAGTGTTACTATCAGATATCAATATCAGTACAAATTTTTCATATTTGAGCTTCTCTAACAGTTACTTTTTTGTAGTTTAGAAAATATGCCAGGGGACGAACGTAAGAACGGGGGGAGCAATATGGGATATTTACGGCACCTTGTCACACTCAGAAACTCATCTACCAGCCATGTACGTTGCGCTCCGCCACCCGTTTTTTCATACCGGGATCTGAAATTTATTGTTCGTCCGTAAAGCTACACTTATGAACCATCAACGACTCAGCCGCCCGCCGTGTTCAGTCTATCCGCTCACCTGTATAAATACTCCTGCAGCCTCTTCCCACCGTTCGCTCTGAACCAGCAGCTTCCGGAGGAGAAAAGCTGCAGTACTCCAGGCATTGCGCCAGTCATTTTAAGGATGTTTATTGGTCCCCCAAAACGATGAAAACCCGGGCATTATCATCAATCAATAAAATCCCCACTGGCCGAACTTAAAGATGGGACGTTATGCCGCTAACACTTAGCTTTCATCAACAACTCAGAGGTGGAAGTGAGAGCTCTGCGCAATGCAAGTAAAGTTCCAGCCGGAACACGGTGCACTAAAAAACAAAACATAAATTAAAGTAGCTTCGAGGCAGGTACATTTTCCTCGAGGACTTTTAATGATCGAGGTACTGGAATCATTCGAGGAATCGTTTCAGCCCTAGTTTATACGCTCTTGCCGATGCGGAAACATGAGGATGCATTTTAAACTGATTGCCGTCTTTAGGGAATGCCTCCTATGAGCCAGGCTCCACGGATGATGCACATTCCAGGTCAGCCGCCGTACATGCCCCCTCCCGGCATGATGCCCCCACCCGGAATGGCCCCCGGCCAGATGCCCCCAGGGGCCATTGCTCCTGGTCAGATGATGCCTGGACAGATGCCCCAGCAGGTAGCGTACCTCAGTTAAAGCCGTCTTACTCTCATTGACGGGCAGAGTTGAAATGATGATCTTTTCTCGCAGGTTTCAGAAAATCCCCCCAATCACATCCTCTTCCTCACAAACCTGCCAGAGGAGACGAACGAGCTCATGCTCTCCATGCTGTTCAACCAGTGAGTACCAAACCTGTTTGCTTATTTATTCATTTATTTTTTTTGCTTGTCTTTTGTGTTGTGCAATTTCTAAATGGATTTGTTGTTTTCCCAAACTAAATCAGAGCTGCATGAGAATCGGCGTCACTGGTTTCAGCCGATCCTCGTGCAGAAAAACTGTAGAATTGACTTGAATAGTTTCTTTTATGAAATGGAGACATAAATGCGCTGAATTGCAAGTTTATTTGATAACTCTGCGCCAGTACAGAGTTGCACCAATAGCTTCAGAAGCTTGGTCAAGCATGTAAAAACAACTTTAATTGGTTCAGTCGGTGCAGTTAGGAGCATAACAGCCAATGTAAAATAATAAACCGATAAATACAAAACTTCGTCAAACGTGAAAATAAACTGCAACAAACATTTCAAATGGTTCAGAAAGAGCAATTAGGAATTCTGTCTTTAATGTCAAATAAATAATAAAAAATGAAGTCGCTCAGAGCATTAAGCGTAGAATTAGACTGAATAGATCTGCACCTATGGATCAGGCACATTGTCACCGACACCCAATCTACATCCTTTTTTTATTTTTAAGATTGCTGCCTCACTAGTATTTATTCATGTTGCTTAAAAGTTTGTCTCCATCAAGGCAGAACCCGACTGCTTGTATTTCTTCAGGTTCCCCGGCTTCAAAGAGGTGCGATTGGTTCCCGGTCGCCACGACATCGCCTTCGTGGAGTTTGAAAACGAAGTCCAGGCCGGCGCGGCGCGAGATGCCCTGCAGGGCTTCAAGATCACACAGACGAACGCCATGAAGATCTCTTTCGCTAAGAAGTGACCCCTCCCTGCAGGCCCTGGGTTCAAATGCTCTCAGCTCTTTTTATCTTTTTATAAGAATGTTGCTGATTTGCGGACAGTGGTACTTTCCCCTCTTCGAGGATTGCCATGTAAGTATACGTTTAGGTGTCAAGTTGCTGGGTTTTAACACTTCCTAGGCAGAAAACACTCGTTGGTAAACGACACAATCAAAGCTGTGAATTTTGATTACAGATTTACTCTGCTGTTAAATCCACAACTTGACATTTGTTTTTATAAACTGCTAAAGCATTGCACCCAGAGTCTGGGCGACCAGACATTGTACCTGGAGCTTTTTCTTTTTTTATTAAAGGAGGTGACTTTATGTAACGCTTGTTGTCTGTGTGACTCTTTCAGAGCAAGTTTGTTTTTCACTGATTTCCGTTTCAGCCCTTGCCCCTCATTCGTTGATGTTTATGTTTATGATTCGCTACGACTTTTTCCAAGATCAAATTCACATGCAGCTTACTTTTTAGGTAAAATGAGCTCTGAGCTCTGAAATCTCAGTAAAAATTAAAGTCATTTATGGTATTTCTTGAGGGAAACTCGTGAAAGACCTACCTTCAGCTTCAGAACGCATTTTTTAAAGTTATAACACTGAGGGAAACATCAATGATCGCGTAAAAAGAGAATGATTACAGAACGCCTTTAGTTCATTTCACTGATAGAAGCCATCCTCTCAGCCTTGCAGTGTAATTACAAACCAGTAAAGACCTCCTCTTCCTCTCAAAAGTCAGATTCATGAGCTACAGGCAGGAGTGACGTGTGAATTAGGCCTGAAAAGCCCAATTTTGCTCTTTGCTCTACACACACACACAGGGCCTCCCTGTTGTGGACTTAAACTGTGCCCTGGGTAATTGTCTGCAGGTCAGACCGACAAAGTACACACAAAAATTCACATTCTTCTGCTGTTTCCCAAGTCTTTCCACACTCTCTTATTTTGCCTTGAGAAAGCGTTGACCTTAGCCACCAGGGAGCCATATATATGTGTGTATGTGTGTGTGTGGATTGTGGGGTTTGGTACTGGAAACATGGCTGCCCACTCAGCAGAAGAAGAATCTTTCTGCTGTAGTGAATGGAGAAGGACTTAAAGCTGCTTGTTGCGTGACGCCGAAACGCATTCGGTTTTCAGGTTAGCTTAGCAAAAATCAGAACATTAGAGATTCCCACTCGTCACAGTAGAACGGTGAGTTTTGTTCAAAGCTTCAGTAAAGAACAAAACAAACTCCGCCTCTTCACTGGTTTCTTCTGATTCTGCGTTTTCTGGTCACACTTTCTGGATCGTCAGGTGAGTTTTTATCCAGAAAGTGCAATTTTAAGATTATTTAAATTATTAAGGACATAACTCAATCAAAACTAAACTGGGCCTCTTCGAAGGGGGACAGTTTCGGGGGGGCAACAGTAATCCCCCCCCCCCCCTAAACTTGGTTGCTCTACATTTGGTAGCAGTTTGCAAAAATCAAGTAATGAGTCATTTACATCAGCTCTTTCAACCACACAGGAGGATTTTAAGAAAATCAACGTCTTGTTTGAGGTGACGCCACAGGAACTGGGCAGGACTTTAACTAGACCACTCCAAAAACTTCATTTTGTGCCTTTCAGACATTCTCAGCTGATGGCCGGACATTTTCCTTCTGGAGTTTCTCATACAGAGAGAAATGCATGCTGTGCAAGGAGATGCTGGAAGTAAACAAATTGGAGTGACATGCTCCATTGATAATAAGACGGAAGTGTGTAGATGTCAAAGGTCTAACTTCAAGAACACTTATCAGTAATTATCCTAGTTATTTTCTTAAGGGGGTTAATTTATGCAACCAGTTCTGTCTGGAATTAGTTGTTTAATTCCTTAAACTAAGCATAAACAATGTAGATAATTGAGAACTGTGAGTATTTACTGAAAACAGACTAATCATCCTTCTTGCCGTCACGAAGTCCAAACCGTTCAAATCTTCCAGTGGCCACAAGATGGCGCCAGTTGCACAACTTAAGACGCTCAAATTTATATCATGCAGTCAACATATTTTCGTGATCATTTTTGCTAAGGTACACATTAACTAGAACCTGTAAAAACAAACAAAAACAAAACAGGAATGTGTTTCACTCATTCAGCTCATGCCTGCATGTCGCTGCTCCTCGTATGCAAATCAAGGCTCTCCTCCTCAAGAGGCCTCTGTTCCGCTCCTGGGGTCACCGCCAAGCTGCGGAAACACCAGCGGTTGTCAGGGAAGCTTCTCGAGGCAACAGCCCCGTGATAGACCTTAAGATGAAGGAGGAAGAGGAGGAGGAGGGGCGAGGGAGGCAGAATCTCATTAGATGGCCCTCCGATGAAGAAGGAACATTGTGTGGAGGTCTTGAGTCCAACAGGACGCCAACACTGGAGGTCAGATGTGGAAAATATGCCATGTGACGGGTGCCAATGTTCAAAAGATGCCTTCACACTCCACAACTCCCTTTTATATTTATGCGCTCAGCCGGTTATAGGGGAGCCCGGCGGCTCCGTTCAGCAGCTGCATGCGAACAGCAGGATACAGCTGCAGCTGTCGGAACAAGTTTAATCACCAGTGTCCATGTGTGAGCAGAGGGAAGCAGGCTGCAGGTGGAGACTCTCTGTCCACGGAGTCGCTGTGTACTGCACACACCCAAAGCAAACCCACTCTGTGAAAAACAACATTTTTGTGTCATAAGAAGAACTGATATTAGTTGTCCCATCTGTAACCACCTGTAAAATACTCTGATCCGAGTTTAGTTCTCAAGCTTTTTCTCCCTGATTGACGTCTTGAGATGAGTTGCAACATAATTTCCACATAATGTCCTTTTGGGAAGTTCACCAATCTCTCCCAACAGCAAAACAACAAGTCAACGCGATTCTGCCAACTCCGATACTTTGTTTCATGGGACCACAGGAGATGTTCCCAAAAATTATAGTCTTTGAGTGAAAAAGATTGATTGCTTCCTCTGAGCTACAGGTGAGTCTTTCCCTCAAGTACCTTCTTGTCTCTTACATGACGTACAGAAGGATAGAGTGTATGCATTGGGTTCTCAGATGCAGAACTGTAGACAATGCTTCTGTGTCTCCTGGTGGAGAAAGAGCTGAACCAAAGAGGGAAGCTAATGACTTATCAATCTGTCTAGATTTCTAACGTCACTCTGTGGTTCTGAAGTATGGATCATAAGATTCTCGTCGCAAGGAGTCAAAGTTAGCTGCCTTGGTAGGGTGGCTGACCCTTTGAGACGATGAGCAGCTCGGTCACTTGGGGAGAGCTCTGACAAGGTCTGGGGCAGCGGCTCGCTTTGGGAGTTTGGATGGAACCATAGATAATCAGTCCAGATTCCTTGAAACAAATTCAATTATTTGCCCCGCCTCTTCTCTGTTGACCCCTGGAGATAGGCACCAGCACTCCTCATAACCCCACTAGGGATAAGTGTGCGAGACAATGGATGGATTGATGGAAGGAAGGAATAGGAACATAGAATCACATCCCAGTTTCAATAAATTACCGCGGTTTGCTGACTTGTTTTCTTGGGGCATATTGCTCACATCGAAAACTGCGACTGGACCAAATCATTGCTTTCTAACGACAACTTCAGCAAGGCACCTGCTCTCTTCAGCAATAGCTCATGGCTGCGCTGTTGAGCTCAGCGTAGCGACCCTGTTGTTCACTGAGGAAGTGCATCACATTTAACTCGTACAGTAGATTTGATTTTCATAGTCTTCTCATCGGAAATGGGTTCTGGTTCCTGTTTGACTTAAATTCTGTGATTGGCCGGTTGCACCAACCGTAAGTCGCCATTGTATCGCTTCCTTGATCCGACTCTCCTCAATAATAATATAAGTCCACGAGTGTGAAACTCCAGTCCTTGAAAGCTTTTAGATGTGCATCTGCTGCAACACACCTGAATCAAATAATCAGGTCATTAGCAGGACTCTGGAGAACAAGTCCATATAGAGAAGAAGAGGTGTGAACCCGTTTGAGTCAGGAATGTTGGACAAGTGGCACGTCCAAAAAATGCAAGACTGGATCTGTCTTTTACTTCCTCGTTGATCAGTCGTTTGACAAAATGTGGAGAGAGCAAAAAGAAGTGTTAATCCCATCTTGACGGGTTTTGTGAAATGGATGAGTGGACTGTGACGCCCCCTTGGTCATGCCACACTGGGCTGACAACCCGATCTTCCTCATGTAATGCATGTTTTCCTCTACGTTTCTGTTAACAATTTTTTATTAGATCAGCGGAAAAGTCCCTTTTTTCCCTATAAACTGGGTTCAGTTTGAAGGTCTCTTCTCTTTTTAGAGCCTATCCAAACGCAGAGAGAGCTGCTGGGACAGCAGTTAATTGGCCCGGCGGAACCGAGGAGGGGAAACTGGAGGACAGAAACCAGGGAGGTGTCGCCAAAGGTGGAGGGGAAACTCAAGTAGACCCGTGAAGCGAATCGCCCGTAATCCCACGTGTAAATGTGACAAAAAGAGTAAAGTGGGCTGCGGGGCAACGAGGAGAGCGCTCTGCTGCGCTCTGGAGACCATCCCGTCTGAAACAAGGATATTCCCTGCCTCAGGACACACCCTTTGCCCCCCCCCCCCCCTCTCTCTCTCACTCTCTCTCTCTCTATCGCTCTCGCCCTCATTGTTTCCCACACTGACTCTGCCCCTTCCAGATCGGGTTCACAAACCAAACAGCCATGCAGCCGCTTGCATGAGAAGTCTGCAGAGAGAGAGAGAGAGAGAGGGAGAGAGAGAGAGAGAGACAGAGAGAAAGAAGAAGAGAAAGAGAGAGAGGAGCAATTCCGCTGCAGAGATGCAACTTTTATTCGCTGCGCGCTCTGGATGATGAACATTTCTTCCTGAAGAATCGGCTTCTTTTGTTATTTCTGCCCGGTGGAACAAGCCCGGAAAACAGACGGCGGAGATGAAGAGAGAGTGTCATCTAATTGGGATGAGAGTTCAAGTCAAGTGAGCGGGCAGATTGGACCCTTAAATCCTCTTAGCGCAGGTGCCGGCAGGAAAAGGAGAGTGTTCCTATGAACTATGTGGATCTATGCGCTGACATCTAGACAGGAGGGGCTGACGAGGGGAGCGCAAATGCGGGCTGGTGGGCTCGTTGGGGCGCACTAGCTGGGATAGGGGGAAGGAGGGAGAGGGGGGCCGGGGGGTCACGGCGGGTTCCAGTTCTCTCGACGCTATGAAGTTGCCTTATGGGAGTTTGAGGGTTGGAGTCTGAGGAAGAGGAGACCTGCGCGCAGAGAAGACGCAGGAGGAAGAGGAGGAGAAAGAGGGACAGAGAGAGAGAGAGAGAGAGAGATTGAGAAAGAGAGAGAGAGAGAGAGGAGTGCCACCACCAGCGCCGGAGCGCACAGCGTACTGTTCCAGTTCTCCCCAGTTCCCTGGACGCGGGGATGGAGAGCACCAGAGCGCACGGGAGAACTCCGATGGATCCTGGAAGCGGAGGCGTAAAGCTCCGGAGGGCGCGCCTCCACCTGCAGCCGGCCGTGATTCTTCTCGCCGTCCTGACGCTACAGCCGCGGGTAAGCAAACGATTAAGTGCTATTTCGGGCGGCGTGCCCTCAAAGCCCCGAGGCTGACCTGCCAATGCAGTTCGGTGCGTGTTTTTTTATTTTATTTTTTATTTTGAGAACACCTGAGTGGAAACAGCCTCCCATAAAGTCCACGCGCCAGCTCGGCTTTGTGCTGCCCTCTTTCTGCTCCCGTGGCGATGCGCCCACCTGTTGTCTCAGCCCGCTGCTGTGCCTGCTATCAGCAGAGGCCGATTGTAGTTATAAGACTAATGGATCACAAATAATAATAATAATAATAATAATAATAATAATAATAATAATAATAATAATAATAATAATAAAAACACAAACCGTTCATCTATCAGGGTGCAAAAAATATTTTCCTTTTTTCCAGTTTTTTTTTGTTTGTTGCGTTTATCACTGTTTTACCAGAGAGTATGCATGATCAGGCTTAAAGAAAGAAAAATAATAATAATTTGATGGTTTATATTCCAAATAAGCCGCTTCTTCTTTCTGGAGTAATTTGATGAATCCTTTCCGAGTAACGGAGCAGAGATAACACCTTAATTATACCCACCACACCCCCTCCGGTGTGCGCCTCACCGCTTCATAAAGGAGCTCCTCGCTTCCACTGGGTGTTTCTCTGCACGCGGATCGGACAAATCACAGATCCTGATGCTCCTTCGCGCCACGCAGCTGCATGTGCGTTACTCCACTGACACGACGGCTGTGCGTGACGCTGGGAGGAAAATAATAAATTGTTCTCAACCGCAGACCTGCGAAGACTTGACCCAGAAGCTGACAGGTCGGGTGAGGTAATAGTTGTTCAGAGGCAAGTAAGACCTCTGGAGGAGTTGGAGAGAGCCGCAGCTCAGGTGGGACAGTCTGTTAGCGGCGTGTTCTTTAAAATGATCGACATAAAACAATGTTTGTGGTTTGCTTACAAGCCGTAGGAGACACAGGAAACACGCGAAACAAGCTGGTGAGAGCAGAAGTTAAGCTTTTGGTCCACAGCAGCCTCACAGTGAAGCATGGTGGTGGCAGCGTCATGCTGAGGGGGTTGCTTCTTGCTCAGCAGGGATGTGGAAGTGGGTCGGCGTCGACAGGAAAGTAGCAAACTAACAATTATTTTAGTGGTTGGTTATTCAATTGATTATCCTGATGATGAGTTGATTAATTTGGTTTCAAAATCGACTCATTCTGCAGGTTTTTCATGTAGCTACACAAGCCTTTTGAACGGAATATTAGGAACATGTTAAAATATCCAAATAAGCAAATAATTCGGTTACTCTTTTTTAAAGTAACCGAATTATTCCTTTAGTGTTCAGTTGAGCATCCGCAGCTACAAAATACTTTAAATGGTGTAAAAGTCTTGACTTAAATTCAACGCAGCGTCGGGATCATCTGTTGATTTTTTTTTTTTTGATTAATTGATTAATACTTTCATATCAAAAGATTTTCTTTTTGAAATTTGAACCAGGTGAAGCTAAAACCATCCCACTCAAAGAGTTTTAGGTATAACCTATTTACATGCAAGAAGATTATTATGTTCTTTTTTTTTACTTCAGATGCAAAGTGTTTATATTTTGTACAGTTTTTGGCTTAATTGCTGCTCTCAATATGTTGTTCTGTCGTCATGTGGTCTTTCTTGAGTCCGAATCGATGACTAAACTGATTGTCTCGGTAATCGATTCATTGCGATTCCTCCGATTAATCGTTTCAGTCGTAGATCAAAGCGTATTTATGTCGGGATGCCCTAGTCAAAGTCCAGACGTGAACCTAATCGAGCCTGTGTTAAGAGATGAAACTATACGTCCCCTGATCTGACTCAAAGTGGCTGAATACAAATGCGTTGCACACTTTTCAGATTCGTTTTACCCATCCGTGTCTTAATACAAGTACGTTGAAATCTGTGGTGTTGACCTGATAAATTATGACAAAGTTCACAGGGCGTAAATACCTTAGCAAGGCACAGCGTATGTGCAAATCTGTTTTGGTGTTTTCTAGTCTTTTTCTTGACATTCTTCAGGAATTGAGTCGCATAAGACAACCAAGTTTAGTGCTACTTTTTTCCCCTGTGAGAGGGGGGGAGAAAAATGATTATCCTTGCACCTTTTGCGCCGCGTTGCTGACAGGACGGCTGTGATGTGTGACAGGACCCACCAGGCAGAGAGGTGCTCCTCGGTGTGTGTGTGTGTGAGCATATTTTTTCCTTTGCTCCGAGCGCTGAGCTCACAAACAGCGTCTGTGCTCCTGGATGTGTGTGCGTGTGCATGTGTGTGAGTGTGTGTGGAGCACAGGGCCACAGGCCAATCAACTCCAGGGCGTGTGAATGTTGAACATGGGGCAGCTCTGCACCTCTGCAGCCCCCTTCACAGCTGAGCAACTACACACTTCTTCTTCTTCTTCTTCTTCTTCTTGCTCCTGACCGCACTGCAGAGTCAGGACCCTCTGCAGCTGTTTATAACACAGGGGAGAGAGGGAAGAATCGGAACCTGTGATTCATCAGACAAAGCTGTCCCTCCAGTACTATCTGGTCTGCGATATGTTTTTTCATAGAGCACACGAACCAGCACACTGTGCAGAAAATGTCTGGAGAGGAGATCAAAGCGCCACTCGTTGCACATCTTTGAAGTTCATTTGTAGTAAATTTGCTCAAACAGACAGAGAGAAACGAATGAGAATCAAGTTCTTTCCATTCTGTTCTCACATAACATAATTATCAGACGCTTCTCCTTTTGAATTTAAGTGGGGAAAAAAATTATTCTTTGCAGAAAACACACAAACAAGAAAAAATGATTTTCAGTTTCGGGATTATGTCAAAGAAAGAAAAGGAGCAAATCTGCAGATTTCACAGGCCGCCTTCAAGTCTGTGTGCCTCTGTTTTTGAGGATTGATGGCAGATAGATTGCACCTCAGCAACTTTTAGACAAACATTCAGGTAGACCTTTGTTACGCATAAACTGAAGACAAACAAAGGCACCTTCTGAAAACATTATTATACATTATTATATACATTATAGCTATTAATGAGCTGATTTCAAGGCAACAATCACAAGGTGCTTCACTAAAAGCAAACAGTTAAACCAACATTTACCGAAAACAAGTCTGAAATATGACAAGTTATCTACAAATGTGAAGCTTTTTCCTCCTCTTCGGCTCCGCTGTGAGCCAACAGCAGGTCGTTGGATGTGCAGCTCTATAAATCAAAAATCAGGATGAGGCAGAGGACTTTGGAGCTGCTTCGCAGTGCGTGCAACTGAAACAAGCAAAACTGTAACATGTGAAAACTTGGAGAACTTCGTCAGAAGCTTTTCCGAAGCGTTCTGAGCAACCTGCGGGCGATCCGGGGAGGTCTTGTTAAGACAAGCGAACAATGAGCTATCCAGGAATCCAAGCACGAATGTACCTTTCCAGCCTCAAGATGGACACAAAGTGATTTAAGTTTCTTATGCTCTCAGCGACTCTGAGGCGGATGCAGAAATCCACAGCTCAGGTGGACGAATCTGCACATATTTCACTGATCTCACGTCCACAAAACCATTTGATTGTTGATTATTTGAGGGAGATCAACGCTGAGCTTTTTGTCCCATTTGCTAAATGCTGTAAAAACCAACACCCTGAGCAAGTAAACATGGCGGAGGCGTCATCATGCTGTGGGGACTCGCAGTAAAGGCAGGGGAGCTGATCCGCATTGACAGGAGGACAGAGGGAGCTAAACGCCAAATCCTGACACCTGGTTCACCTGCCTGAGAGACAACAACTCCAACCCCGCAGCCAGAGAGCCGATCAAAGCGCATTCCTGTCTCCGAATGGCCTAGTCAAAGTCCAGACTGAGGTACGCCCGTGGAAAGACTTGAAAGTTGGTGTTTCAAACACGCCCTTCGTCTAATCTGACTGAACTTGAGCGATTTGACAAAGAAGAACTTCAAAAACACAAAATCTTACTAATTCTTACTGCAAACACCTTAGTACACTTAAAACAAGACAAAACTAACTGAAAAATATCCTTTCAGCAAATACAGAAGCTTGTTTTAAGTCAACAGCTCCTTAATATTGATGAAAAAGTTTTATTTTATAAATTACGTAATCTGCTGGTGGAACTAGAACTTTTTCACCAATATTATTGACTAGACAAGCTCATATATCTTGCTGAAACGTTAATCATAACTTAGTTTTTTATATATATATATATATATA
>CAEGAE010008981.1:0-13525 GCA_903067095.1 Girardinus metallicus | reverse complement strand
TGTTTGTCAGTGACCAAATACTTATTTTCCACCCTTATTTGCAAATAAATTCTTTAAAAATCAGACAATGTGATTTTATGAATTTTTTTTTCTCATTTTGTCTCTCATAGTTGATGTCTACCTATGATGTCAATTACAGGCCTCTCATCTTTTTAAGTGGGAGAACTTGCACAATTGGTGACTGACTAAATACTTTTTTCCCCCACTGTAGTTCACCTTATGTAAATCATCTGTTGACTGAAGTACTAGATCAGTTATGCAATAAGCCACATTGAGGCTATTAAAGCAGAGATCAGTATGAAATGTTTGAACAATTTCAGTTTTAAAACACTCGGGCCCAAATAAAAAAGTAAATGAATTAGTTTTAAACTGTTTGCAGGGGAGGATCCAGGAGAATTAGTTTAACCATTTGAAGACCTGGCCATTTGTCTGCAGCTCTGATTCACTGCTATTTTGAGAAGTGGAGAGTCATGGAACACAGACGGAAGTAAAGAGAGAATGAGCCGGATGAGATTACTGGGCTCAGGCACCTGCCGGAGGATCATCAGGATCAGGGTTAGGGTTCATCCGCTCTCAAGAGTTTTAGTGGTGGCAGGAATACAGCTGACTTGGCAAGAACAATGACACACAATGCAGTTAGGCACAAAACGCCTCTTACTGCTGGAATATTAAGATTTTAAGAAGTATTTGAATTTATGTACGCATTTCTTATGACTGAAAGTAATTTTAATGTTTTGCCTCAACACAAATCTGAGAGAATCTGCAGGGGAAGTAAAAGATTTGGTTGATGGCAAGAAGGTATTCTAACCTTGAAGCTAATACCTTTGGATAAATCCTCAAAATGCCTCAACGCTGTTATAAGCAGGGTCTGAATGCTGGTAAGCCAATAAAGATTTAGTGACTGACTTTTGAGAAAAGTAAAAGTAGCTTTTGAAATTTTTCTTGTTTTACAGAATATTTTAAAAAGTTTATTTAATAAAAAATTATGACAGATGGTCATTTCTCATTTCCTGGCAGACACATCTTGGTTAAACAAAATTAATCTTAAATCTAAATCCACCAGGCTTATGAATAATTTTGGGGTTTACCATACATTCCAGACCTGTTATTTGTGTAAATATTTTAGAAAAGTTCTCAGAACCAGAACCAAACATGGAGAAGCAGCATTCAGCTTAATGTACCACCAATCTGAAGCAAACTTCCAGAAAACTGCAACAGCTGAAACACTGAGTTCCTTTAACTTAAGGCTAAAGCCCCACCTGTTTAGAGTTTCTTTTCAACCACAATAAATGGAACATTGATCAATATATTCGACATGTACTGATGATTTTGATGATGGTAATCATCACAATGTAACGTTTGTCCCTGGGTTCTCAGTTGTCGACTGTATGATTTCATGAATTTTTATTTTGATGATGTGACTTTGTACTGCCTTATTGCGCAAATGTGTTTTATAATTAAACTTTATTGGTGGATTGATGTTTTTGGGTCTAAAATATGTAAAACTCAAAGAATATGACAAGCTTGTTAAATGTTCATAAAATAAAGTCAAAAGTATTTGAAAACGATAAAAGTAAATGTGTGGATGTCGGAGCAAACAAAGAGGAAAAAAAGTACAGGCAGGTCAAGGTACTCTGTATTTTTACTTTTTGCTGATTTCTTATCAGTTCAGCACACTTTATGCGGTCCACTACAGCTATAAAAGGTATCGGTAAACAGGGAACAGGTCTGTGAACTGAACATGTGACAGAGGTCATCTGAAGGAGGCAGGGATGATGCTGGTGAGAGGTTTAAAGTAGAGATGAGAATAAGCTGACATCTTCATCTGCCCGTAACTGTACAGCCAGATAAGTTAGCATTTGCGGATTTAAAGAGAAGCAGCAAAAGCTAATGAGGTGGATTAGCTGTGCCTGGTAATAACCGATGGCGTCACTCAGGAAAGGTTACTGTGGAATACCATCTTTGTTGCCTGCAGTCTGAGAAGCTGTTAGCATGTCATGATAGTTATGAAACTATGGCACAGCAAGAGTCTGCAGTCAGAGGCCTCTTCAGGTTTACTGCAAGTCTGACTGCTACAGACTCACCAATGACTATTTGAAGACAGCAGGATGATAGATTCATAAGAACATTTAATTTCCCTTTGGGATAAATAAAGTGTTTTTAAATTTGAAGTAAGTTTCTTGCCAACATGTGTAAAGCCCTCTGCTTTACAGGCCTGCTTGCTCTGGGATTTGCAGAAGTCATGACTCCATCATGTTTCTACTCAAGAGTTGTTCTGCAATAGAATGACTTCATAGCAAAATATTACTCAAATATGTTTGAAATAATTAGCTTCTATTTAAGGCAAATATGTCTGATAGAACATTTACAACAATGAGGTTTTCAAGCCATATTGTATGGCTTGAAGACGTTACTGTCCCATTCTACTCGTTTTGGCCATAATGATTATCTGGGACAACAAATAAGCCAAATTGACACTAAAATGGATGAAAGTCTTGTTGGGTTGCCGTGGTAACATAGAGGAGGAGGTGACACTTCGGGGGTTGGGGGTACCATCAACCCAGAACCTACAGTTTGACTCATGAAAACGCCACGCCGCGGCGTGTTGGTGACATGTTAATGAAAACAGAAAGTGGTACCTGGTGCTGTCATGGTGCTGGCGGCGGCGCCCGGCTTCAGCGGGCCACCGGTTCTTC
Source organism: Girardinus metallicus (assembly GCA_903067095.1). Classification (NCBI taxonomy): domain Eukaryota; kingdom Metazoa; phylum Chordata; class Actinopteri; order Cyprinodontiformes; family Poeciliidae; genus Girardinus; species Girardinus metallicus. Next base: position 10,829 of record CAEGAE010008981.1, on the reverse strand, counting down.
TGACTCCCCCTCCTCCGGGGCCAGTGTGACAACAGCGGGTTCCAGTAGCGGCTGACCCAGCCGGGGGAAGCGGTGTCCGGGCTGGTTGTCCCCCCACTGATGACACGCAGATTTGGCTGAACAAAGCGGAACAACGACGAGCTGAATTCATTGTGAACTGTCGGGAGCCGCACTAGAAAAGCCTTTCGTTAAACTGAGTTATTTAATTCAACTAAAACCTTCCAATGTTCTTCTTCGCGCGGCTTCTCTCTCCGTGTAAAACTGACGGAAGACGGAAAGCCGGCCGGTAAGTTACATCATTTTTCTGAGTTACGGAAAGCCGGTAGCTGAGGGGAAACCTACTGGTGGGATAGTCCACAAGGCTCAGTGAAAATCTCACAGCTACAAAACAAATGCCATTTACAAAAATAGTGATTATATTGTGTTAAATGTAGATATAAAATTAGCTTTTTCCTTAACAAATGAATACAAACTTCAATTTGAAGAGCTGCTCATCCACCTTTCACCCCTACTGTGCAGCTGTGGTTTGAGCCGCTCTGACTTTTGTAAGGTTGAGCGGAAACTCATAAGGAAAAAGGACGTTACTTTTCCACACTTCAGCCAATCAGCGTTCTGGAATTTTACAACACAAGTATGACGGATTTTGACGTCAGCAGCTCTCCGGTTTCCCCACAGAGGGGGCTTTACGTCTGTTAATTGATTTTTGTGAAACTTACTCTCTGTTCCGCTGCCAGCTAAGCAATGTTCAGTTCCTTTCTACTCTTAATTAAAGTAGAATAATCTCTGTGTGGTTAGTTTTCCATATAAAATCAAGCGGCGCATTGGCAACTAATCTAAATGTGTAAAGCAAACCGGAGAGGTTTGACTTACTTAAGCACTCTACTGTATATTGAGAACTCTACTGTACTTTAAACTGATCCATAATTAGATTTTTCTGTAATAAATATGTCAATGCTTCATGTTTTCTGTTCAAGGGCTTTTTTTACTGAATGTCCCCTGTACTTGTTAGAGTTGATCAAGGTCAAACTCCTGTGCAGAAACCATTATGTAACCAGATAAGGGGGGCAGTGGTGTCAGAGGTCAGTACAGGCTCTGTGCTGGGTTGTCATCCACTGTCTGAAGGTTGTATGTCTTTTACAATTTTAACGTCACGGATGTGTTTGTGTAAACAAGACTAACGTCATAACAGTAGCAAATAGAAGACAAAACAAAGCAGAAGGATGTCTGACGTTTCACAAGTTTTTATCGATCTGACCACTCTTCCAGTTGAACTGATGGTGAACACAGAGAAGAATCTCTTGAAAAGCTCATCACTTAGCAAGTTACTGGTGTCACACTGGTTGGTAACAAAATACCACCTGGGAATCTAACTCTACCAACCCAAGAGAACTAAGCTGTTAGTGGACATTAATTAGGGATGGCCACTAAATAAGTAATATTAGGCATTACTAAAATGGCTTAACATTCTGTACTGATCCATCCAATGTCCCCTACTGACATAAGATCGGTTGATGAAGGTAACAGTTTCTGTTGGAAACCCAGGCCCACAGTGTACTATAGTTCCTCCAGGAAATGATGAGTCTGGCCGACGTCTCATCCAAGAGAGATGTGTCTGAAGAAACGTGATCTTTGCAGTGGATCGGGCTCAACATGGACAAACAAATCCCCTCAATATTTATTTCTCCATGGGGAGGAACATCCAGGTCTGCAGAATGTGTTGGGAGCCAAGAGGGGGCAGGGTCCTATGCTGACCAAATATAACTTTGAACCAAATATATAATGATTTAATTTAAACTTTTATGCCTGCTCACTGTAACCAGGAAAAAACGTGTGATGTGCACACACTTTGAACGGTGGAATGGCCAACATTTAAAACATTTTAACTGGTGAGAGGAACCAGTGACCATTGAAACAACCTTTTTTGTTGTTGTTTTTTCTTTTTTCTTGTTTGAGAGAATGTCCTTATGCATTGTTCCCCTCTATCAGAGCTTCTGATAGAGCTTTTGCTGGTATTTTCTATACCAGCAAAAATTATAATAAATAAATAAATAAATGAAATCTTCTGGGGTAATTTGTAGTTGGTGTTTATGTGCTGCCATCTAGTGGTCATCTAGTAATACTGCATACATTGGACAGTCAGCCGTGGTTTTTCGTTTCAAAAAGTAAAATGAATAAATACTGGGAAGCTTTTGGGTGTTTTTGATTTTTCATTAAGTCATTGTTTCTTTAATCACTACTCATGACCTTTACCAAAAGATAGTTCACTGATTTAAAGTTGATTTTAGTGTAATAAAACAAATGTTTCTAAATTTTGCCTTTGAAAGAAAGACACACTAACTGGGATTATTGTTGATTTACATGGATCCAAATACACCTTAATATGTGAAGACGGGTGAGTGTTGCCTTCAAGGTTTATCACTGTTATCCAGAGACCATTAACAGAAGCAACATATGAAAAGTCCAATTGAGAAGGGGGTACAGTGCCCCCAAAATTTTACTCCAGTTAGAGTAGTAGTACTTCAACATATTTTTATTCAAGTATAAGTAAAACAGAGCCATCCAAGAAGTGACTAAAGCATAAAAAAGTGCTTTAGAAACTCCGCTCATGTTCTGTGTAATTGATCATAAAGTCTGAGTCAATATGTTACAATGATGTCATCAAATAGAAAAAAAGTATAAAATTATGCATAAGTTCTGATGTTTTTAAGACAAACATGAAATTGAATTTAATACAAATAAATAAATAAATAAATAAATAGATGAATAATTAAGAAATAAATTAAACACATTAAATAGATGAATTCCCCAGAGATGGAATATAAAAACATAAAAATGATAAAAACAGTACTTACAGTAAGTTCTCTGTATACAGTGTGTGTTAGAAAATGGCAGAGTACTTTCAGTGACAATACAGTATGTATTGTTTACCACATATTCCCATGGTCTCCAAATGGCACAAAGGACTTAGCAGAATAAAGTGAAACTTTGTGTAGAAACAGAATTTTCATTTTGACATAAACCGTATGTGTCTGCTGCATTTTGGTTTAAATCTGTTTGTTCTTCATTTAGTGGAGGGAGTAACCAGATATTCCACTCAAATAAGAGCAACTTCATAATATTACAAAAATAAAAGTCAAAAGTACTGTGCTGTAAAACTATTCTTAACTATACTTAAAAGTATTTAGTAAATGTAACTAAGTAAATGTAATTAGTTACTACCCACCTCTGGTCCAATTAGTGGATTGAATTTGGTTTCTGCAGTTTTAGAATGGAGCCTCTTTTAGCACAAACTTCCAAAATGTGTCGAGGCGATTTATAGTAATGAGTGTACAGTACAAAAGTCACACAGTCAGAAAGATTGGAAAAGTAATAATAATTGTCAGAAAGTTTTACATTATATTTTAAAACATTACATGATGCTGTTGTCTAAAAATGCAATTTATAACTTGCATAAAAAGGCCTGAATACAAAATCCTTTTATGTCACACACCTACTATTACTATTCATAAAAACATTTTGAAATCATGCATTATTTTTCTTCCACTTCACACTTATGAATTACTTTGTGCTAGTGTGTCATATAATCTCAATTTAATATTTAAGTGAAATGTGACTAAATGCAGGAAACTTGAAGTGGTACAAATATCTCTGCATGACGCCTCATTCTGACTTTAGTAGCTCCACCTCACCAGACTCGTCCACATGTTCCACTGACGCTTTAATGTTGTATGAGATGACTGCTGGTAATGCTTTGTTTTTGCTGCCTCCACATCTTTGCTGCTCACCAGTCTGTGCCCCATCCAGCTGCCATCTTGAAATGATCTGCACACTAATTTACACGGCTCATTTCACCTCACTATTACTCTGTAACAAGCTGAGCCAAATATGAATTTCTCCAGCTGCCATCATCTTTGCTAAATGCTGTTTAGGACTATCATTTCAAGTTTTTAGCAAAGAGTGTTTAATGAGAGGGGGTGAAAAATAAAATACCTAACTGATTTCCTGTTTGGCTGGAAACTGCATGAAGCAGTTTGATTTTGAAAAACAAACTAAAATAAATCAATAAACATGAGTCCCCTTTGTATTGTTATACCGTCTCTGGTCCAATTATTGTCGAATTTCTAAAAGTCTGCTCCATCTTTCTGGCTTATTTTTATGTCCAGGATTCTTGCTGCTAATTTCCTGTTTTTACTAATGTAGAAATTCATATCTGGGCATAGATGTCTTAGTAAGTATTTAATGAGTAACTTCAAATATTCTTTTTGGAATATGGGCTTAATGAACAATACCAAAGGTTAAGTAAATTTCAACAGCAAAAGATTCAGCAAATTAAATTCTTCTCACTTTTCTCTAAAACACAAATGGGGAAAATTCTACCTAACTTTGCAGCCATGCAAAAAGGTGAACAGTGTTTAATTTCCATGTGCCATCAAATTCAAATTCAAAAATAGCTAATTGACTCCAAAGGAAGTTAAATGCTGTAGCTAATTTAATAACCTAGTTTCTAAATGTTTTGATTGATTGGGCACTAAAAAGAAATTTCCCTGAACATTAAAACTGCAGTATGTAGCTTTAACAAAAAATATTTTTTTACATATTTGTTGAAACTGTCACTCTGTTATGACACTATGGTATGAGACAGCTAATATGTGAAAAAAAAAAATCAAGCTCCTCTGGCTACTCCCAGTGCTCCCACTGCTAACTTGAAGTAACCAATCAGAGCCCTGCGATGGGTCTTAGCGCTGTCAATCATCCTTGTGTGTGTGCTACCTAAAATGAGGCAGGGAATCAAATTGAAAACATCCTTAGATACCAGCTCAGAAGCTTTAGATAACATTGATGATAAAAACAGATTAACTATCAGTTAGCAATTGTGTAAGTAAAAGTTGTATTGTCAGAAAAAGAGGAAGACGCTTGGTTACAGTTAGAAACAGCTCGTCTGATTTACTGAATCAGGCTGTTGATTTGGTCCAAACCTGTATCGATGTGTGAGAGTCACTGACTGAGATGAGATTTCTGTTCCTGAAGGTTTCAGATAATAAGCATTCTATTGGTAAAATGTAGTTGATCTAAACAGTATTATCATCAGTGTAATGCATAAATAATGAAAACAAGATTATACCTTGGAATAAACTTTTCAGGAGCAACAAACAAACCTGAAAATGTCTTTTCAGTTTTTACTCCAACATCCTTTGAGGAACATTAGTAGTTCAGGGAATGTTATTTGTAATTTATAGTCACAGTCTGCACTATTTTCAACTAATAAGCTTTCCATTAAGAGCAGCAGATTTTGGGGAGCCGCTTTGTCTTGTGACTCTGTGATCAATCACAGATCATTACTGTAATCACTGTTAGAAAGCATACACTGCTGCTACCTAAAAACAATCAAGTTAGAATCTGATTCCCAGCTTCTAATTCAGAGCTCAAATGAGCTTTGATATTTTTGACATTTTTAGGGAATCTGGACAGCATTTATTATTTTTAGTTCACTAAAACAATAAACTTGTCTGGTCAAATCTGAAGCAGCAGTTTCAGCACATATGCTTCAAAACGTAGGAAATGATAGAATCATCCGTTCTCCATGCTAAGTTCATGATGTATGACGTTGAAAAAAAGAGTCAATGAGCTGAATTCATGAATTCCATTTATTATACCAAAATAAAGCTGGTCCATTCTGACATGCCACCTTTAAGAGCTAACAATCAAAATGACGAGGAGCAACAGTTGGTAACTTCTTTTGTTGGCCTCTGTCTAAGCTACGCCCCAAAGAGGGCTTTCTCTAGAGTTCTCATTTCCTCAAAGCAGAGCGCTCATTTGCATTTCATAACATGCCTGTAGCGTTAGCTTAGCAACTAGCTAAAAGAGATAGAAGGAAAACACAGAATTTATTTATTCTTAACGGAATAAAATTTGCATCCTTTCCGGAAACTCCCAAATAATTAGCTAATGGGTGCAGAAGATATAGAGGGAGGAGTCTAGAGTCTCGTTTATTTATTTATTTTTTCCCAATATGTATCTGTCTAATAACGTGAGTCATCTTTTCTATCGTTATGTTTGATGCCATCTCTTTAACCCATCTTCCAGTTTTTGGCCCATCAGAGTTTTTCCAGTTTAACCACACTGCAAAATGTGTTTCAGTCAGGAAAAAAATAAACTGAAGTGTGAATCCTTTTTATTCCATGGTTACCTTCTGCTTTTCTGGTCTCTTTAGTTAAACTAAACATACCAATTAGTTTCTCATTAAAGACAGCATTATTCCCATGAAGTCACTATTTTTACATATCTATAAATTGAGTTTCACATTAGTGTTTCTTCATGAACTGTGTTAGAAAATTTTCATTTAATTTGCTGCACTTATAAATCTCATCAGTCTATGGATCAATATCAATGCCCACCTTGGCATTGATATTGATCTGTAGATGGACACGCCCAGACCTAATGTGTTGGTGTAGTTGCAAGGCCTAATGTTTCAGTGCCTTTTTGTTTTTTTTTTGCTTTTGTTGTTGTCTTTTTTTTGTCATGATGAATGGTTAAATGTACTGAGAATAAAATCAGCTGATCTGATTTGACAGGTTCCTGTGGATTTAAAGAAAAGCTTCAACCTTTTCATTTCCACATGTGAAAATGCTTCAGAATATTTGCAAAAACAGCTGGCTCAAGGTTCTTATGGATTGAACAAAGGTGCTTGCTTTGTCAGCTGGGACATGTAGTTTCCCTTGTATGTTGTGGAAGACATCCATTTTTTCCAGCCGCCTCAGTCAGCGTTTAGCTGGAGTTTGCTGCCTAAAGAGAAGGAGGGCGGTCCTCATGGATTGTAATTAATCTTCATTGCAAGTCGATAAGGAGTAAATGCAGAAGTTGTACAGCGGGCTACACAAAAGTACCCCGGTGATGCAGAACAGAAATAGAAGTTGCTGCTCAGCACTGATATCACACTATATGGAGATGTGAGAAGAAAGGTTATGACTTGCGCTTCCATCGACATATAATGTATGAGGTATGATAAGACCTGAAACACAGCACACCATTTCCTCAGCAGTTTTGCACCTCGTTTGACAAAGCCTTGCTGAGAAAGCAGAAGTGTGTGTTGGGGTATGTGTGTGTGTGTGTGAGAGAGTGTGCAGGTTTCAGTAAGAGGCTGATTTGTCCAGCCTCAGTAATATTTCTAGGTTATTACCCTGAGCGGGGCTCTTATCCTCCTAAATGTGCTGTAAGTAGGGATCTAACTTGTGTGTCTCATCATGCATACACTTTTAAAACTTGGATTTGTGAGCTAATATTAACTAATGCAGATTAGACAGGAGAACTTATCACTCCATTTGAATACTGGCAAAACAAAGCCCCAAATGAATGAAAACTCAGTTTTATGGTGGAAGGCAATTGCAATGGAAATCACTTTGATTAATTAGTGATGTTCCACTGAGCGGTCAATTATATAAAGATTAATAGCTTGTAGTATGTTCAGGTCCTGTGGTATATAATTTATTAGGTGTTGCTCTTTATTGAAACACTAGGTGGCACTGCAGCTCCATGCCTGAACTCCATTCCCAGATATGAAACTCAAGTCAAGCAATAAGGCTAAATTTTCATATGAGGAAAATGTTTTATTTGAGCTACTTTGAAAGAAGCAGGCTGCTCTCATCTGTCTGGGGAGGTGAATCCATCCATCCATCTGTCCGTCCATCCATCCATCCATCCATCCATCCATCCATCCATCCATCCATCCATCCATCCATCCATCCATCCATCCATCCATTCATCCGCTAGATTCCATCAGGTGGATGCTGTCTCCAGCAGTCACACTCTGCTCATGTCATCAGGTCATCAAGGCATCAAGGCCAGGCCACCATGCATGCATAGACTCATAGTGAAGAGCATTTAAAGGTGACCAGTTACCTTGGCATGACTGCTGCTTTGGATTGCGCAACTCCTGATCAGGAATGTCATGAGCAATGACCAGATCAATAATCATTGAAGAAGCAGGCTTTACAACCAAAATTTTTTTTACTTGAACTGGAGTCATTTTTTGAATGACTGTTTTTTTAAACATCATTTTAATAAGCTGATGAAGAACTAGTGCAACTCTTACTCAGTGGATACTTGGGTATGCCCTATATGGTGCTGGACTAGAGGGGCAATGGTGGAAAAATTATTTCTAGTTGGTATTTTCTGTAATTAACAGCTGTTTGTACATGTGAAAATGATGTGATCAATAACAGAGCCATGGCACTAATTAGAGACCCTCCACTCCTCAACTCCCCCCTCCTGCTGGCGCTCCCTGAGGTCCCATTGAGAGGGTGCTGGGGTGCCATTTCTGTCATTTGAATCGTGAAGTCTTGTATTGGCTAAGTCATATGTTATACACCTACACATATTGTGACCTTCCTAAAATAATGGCCTAGGTCATTTTTTGCCAAACATGACTGTGGCAAAAAAAGACTTTTGGCAAACAATGACTTAGGCCAGTGGTTAGGTTTCCTTTCTAGCCCAAGCTGGCTGAGCCATCTCTGAGTATTCTGGATCACAGAATGGAGAATTTATTGTTGGACTCAGGCTGTAGAACTCAGTGTCCTGCTGCATCATCTGCTCATTTATTGTAACCCCACTGATGAAACAACCATGTTAGGATTAAATATCCTAACATGGATATTTAATCCATTTAATCCCCTGACCACACTGATGGTGGTCAGGGGCGACTGCCCTCAAATAATCTCTGACTTGCCTATGCTTCATAGTAGTGATACATATATGAGTAATGCACCACGTCTCTCAGACTGCGAAGCTCATGTGGCAGTATGAGGCGGCGCGGCTCAGCTGGAGATCAAATTGTGTTTGCTGCAGTGACAGATGCGTAGGAGGGCAATCCTGGAGCATTATTGACTTAAAACTGCATTTGCATGTTTTTTCTGCTTTTGACATGCAAGGCAGAGATATGCAATATGGTGAAAGTTGTTTATGCTGCAGCTTAAGCTGACTCCGGATGGTGACGACTGAATTTAGGGAAAAGCAGATGTTCATCAGGCTCACACATGGAATTTGCTAAAGTTCAAGTACCATGTATACATTTTTTGTTCATGGAGTGAATAAATTTAAGTCTCCAATGAGACAGCACAGAGCCAAATGGAGGTTTTATTTAGGATATTGCACCACTTAACATAAAACCCAAAGATAAAAAACATAATCAGGGTCAAAATCCAACAAATTTCAAGAGGCCCACTTCATCAAAATGTACAAACCAAAGTATTTCTGCATTAGTTAGCTTCTCAACTGAGAATTATATAAACATAACTATATAAAGAAATAAGAAACAATGAGATTCACATTGAATTATAGATGCAGCAGAAAGTTTTGAAGAATTAGCATCCCTCATATCTATGGCAGCGATATGACCCAGATTCTGCTGGAATGAAAGGGCGACATGTACGGCTCTCTGTAGGAAGTCTTTCTGTGAGCTTGTCAATAAGGAGCAGATCTGTGAAGGTTGATGGAATAAATCTGACTTTATTCGATATTTCTAACCAATTCCTGTGGGAAGGAATGCTAATTTTGATATATAATAAAGAAAGTGTTTGTAAATGGCTTGTACCTGAAGAGCACTCTATCAAGTCCATATAGACCTCAAGGTGTTTCTTACTACATTCAGTCATTGACACACTGATGGTGGTCAGGGGCAGTCTGCCATACAAGTGTGTTGCCCAATGACACGACAGAGGCAGACAGAGCGGGAATCAAACCTGCAGCCTACGGATTGCAGGACAAACTCCTACCAATGTCACCACCATCATTCGCACAAACCACTTCATTTATCTGCTTTAAAAAGCATCGCTGAGATCTGTTTTAAGCTTAAATGAGAAATAAATGACTTGTTACTTTTTATATGCATTAAAGTCTAAGCTGGTCCATTACAATAGGTATCAAACTTCATAATTAAGCACATTATGTGTGTTTAGTCAGAAAGATATCCAGCATAATAAACGCTGGATATCTTTAACTTTATGGCTACAGATGATGAAATGAAAACGTATGGATAGGCTTTTGGTTGGGTCTTTGTCACATGATCCTGGTAAATGTTATACCATGCATTATTTAGTCTTTAATGGCATCTTAGACATATCCAGTAAATATCTTAGTTTTTATTAAAGTCAAACACTTGGAAGGTATAGTTGTAATTTACTTTCTTTGTCATATAAATATCATCTTCACTGTGCATCCAGTTTCTTCAAGTGTTTTCATCAGAGTTGGGTTTTCCTGCTTTACCACTGATCTGATGCACGAAATATAAATGAGCAGCCAGCACTGATTCAACGTGATTCGATTCACCTCTCAGCCACAATTCAGGGTGATTCAGGATGTTTTGGTTCAGCTGAACAAGATAATAATACACTGGAAGCAAGAAACAATTATTTGAAGCTGACTGAGAATAACTATTACACTATTTATGGAAAAAATAATTTTCTTCCATTAGAGTGACATTGGGACTGTACAGATGCATTAAGGCTGCTCTGATGCTGTGATTAAAACAGCTGAAGCGCAGGAGTGTCCAGACACAGCATATGTCATAAGATGGGTTATGGAAAGTATCGTCTTACAAATTTTCTTTTCTTTTTGTCACTCCTCAATATTTCAGATCAACAACCATATTTCAATAAGAACAATCCCTTCAAACAAAGCTGTACTCAGTGTTACAAACCAATAATTTTTGCAATAATATCTAAACGTAGTGCGGGCTGCACAGTGGCGCAGTTGGTAGAGCTGTTGCCTTGCAGCAAGAAGGTTCTGGGTTCGATTCCCGGCCCGGGGTCTTTCTGCACGGAGTTTGCATGTTCTCC
>CAEGAE010008970.1:0-53891 GCA_903067095.1 Girardinus metallicus | reverse complement strand
GATGAGAAAAGTGTGCAGTATTGTTGGTGGGGTTTGGGTGGTGGGTGTGGTGTTGTTGGGTGGTTGGGGGGGGGGGGGTGGGGGGTGGGAGATTTTCACAGAGACAAATATTTTTTTTTTATGAACCATGTTTATGCTTTCATTTTAATTTTGTTGGAAATACAACACCAAACACCTCCTTAATGTCCCTTTCTGTTTTCTAGGTGACTACAATTTTATAGCCCAAAATTTTAAATAATTCACTGAAAAAATGTGGAAATTTTTGATAATGCAGTTGTGCAACACCTTTTATGTTTTGCATCAGCAACAATTTAACAATTCCTTTTCTACAGGAAATTGAACACGGTGTTAAAATCGTACAACCTATTTAGTAAATTTTAGCTCAATTAATGCCAAAAAGTTTGGAAGCCACCTTCTGAAACCAGCCAGAAACTTAAATGACTTTTAGGTTAAATGGGATTTTATGCAAGAAAACTTTTAAAAATATATATTTTTCATTAAAAATATTTTAAAAATAAACCATGCAGTTGTGTTAGGCGTACCTTCATCCAACTAACTTTTACTGCAGCCCCATTTGCATTATGTCTACATCAGCTTTCAAATGTAGAGTGTAAAATTCTTTTCATTGTTGCGTAATAGCTCAAATTCAGTTTTTTTTTCAAAACTTCCAACCCAGACTTTCAACTGACTCCTAAATGATGCAGACTGACCACACAAAACCAGAGTCAGAGCTGTTGCTGAGCAAAATACTGATTTTACTTTTTCATAAGAAACAAAAATAATTCTAGAAAACTGAATACAAACACCTGATAGTTTATGAAGAGCAACGATAACTAACATCAGTAGCAGTCCAAACCAACTGCATCCAAATGCAGCAGCTCATCTCTACAGAGGCAGGTAAAGCGAGTAATGTGAACACGTCCAGCGGCGCACCGGTTTCCCAACCCGGCCGATTACTGGAAGCTTATGGGCGTAGGCTCGGGGCGGGTTGGCAGGCAGCGAGGAGGACGAGGAAAACGTGGTCTGGAAGGGCCGGCGGCCCTGGCACCGTCGACCCATTTGCCGTCCACCAATGACAAAGGAGAATGCTGGAGGTCCTGACTGCGGCGAGATGAAACGAGCCTTGGGGAAAACATCCCGAGAAACACCGGCAGAGCGTTGGCCCGAACGTGATGAGGATGACCTGGAGCGCTGCACGGAGGAGGAGCGAGCCAGAGACCTGAGGAGGAAAACAGTGACAAAGTGGGTCCGCTGCATTCAGAACTAAAACAAAAAATGAGAGCTCAGACTTCTTATTCTGCTAGCTTTACCTTCCTGCTCCTGTGGCTGCGAGGCTCGGAGGGGGAGGGTCGGTGCGTGGGCTCCCATCCTGTCGTGGGCTAATGTTGAGGTTGGCGGTCAGCTGCGGCATTTTCCGAGCGGTGTCGGTGTTTGTGGCTGGACCCAGCGGCTCCTTCCGGGCTTCCCTGAAACAGGCCGGAGCGCAGGGGGGATAGCTCCCAAACCCTGGTCCTGTGCTAAACCTGACTGCCAGACTGTCCCCAAAGAAAGAGTAAAGCTCACTGTACATCGCCGGAAGAGGGACTGGGGACCACTCCGCCCAGGGGCAGCCCGCGCTGCCTGCTTGGAGGTGGCTGACGATCCCCAGACCGGCCTCCGACAAAGGCTCTGACGGAGGACTGAGGCCTGGGGAGCCCACCCTGTACCCCACAGACCCGGTTCCAGAACCCGGCTGGCTGCTGGATCCGCCCTCTGCTGACTGGGACAAAGACACAGCCTTCATCTTCAGCAGACGCTCCACTGCCACCTGCAGGACATACAACCAAACTGCAATCCTGCTTGTTCTGGTTGACATGACATAATGAAACAAGAGAGTCTGGACTGCCAACACGAGCTCAAAACAGCATTTTGTTGTTGTTGTTGTTTACAAATGTGTTTCTATTTGTAAACAGAACAAAGAATTAAGAGAAAATTAAACTTCCCACAGAAAACCACAGGTAGTCCAACAGTGAGGGCGGGTGTTTTTTCTTCTTGGATAGAGAACATAGTAAACAGAGAGATCAAGTGATAATTATCAAAACATTTGTTGCTTTTCTACAGGTTAGAAAAGCAACAAAAACAGAGGAGCACCTGCAGGCAGCAAACTGTCAATTTGGTGTCAAAAACATCCTGTTCTTCCTGAGTTACATCCAAACTCAAATAAGCAACAGAGAAGACTTTACAATGAGCCATTCTGCTGAAAAATTAAAACCTGATCAAAGAGAGGTAACAGGGATCAATGGTTCACACAGTGACTGCGAGGCATTCAAGCCCCAACCATCAGCCCTACACTGCTGTGCTTCACAGCAGGAATCAGATGTTTGTGCTGATACTGACGCCCATATTCTCTGTCTGCTTTAAGAATCTAATTTCCTAAACCAGGCTGTGCCATCATGTCCCCTATTAGAGACAAGAGGCTTTCTGGGCAGCTATACCTGCTCGTATCGTCTTCAGGTGGTTTGAAAACACAAACTGTAACATTTATCACGGCAAATCTAATCCTCTGGAGTCTGAGAAGAAGCTCTAGGGTTGTTTGAAGTTTCTATGAATATTAGATCAATTGACATCAGCCAGGTCATAGCAGCTGCATTTCCACTGACCACATAATTGCGGAAAATACCAAAATAAATTTGCTAAACGGAAACCTACCCATTTCGAGAAAAAACCCCCTAATTTTTCAAGAAGAGATATTACTGTTACTGGAGCAAAAGACAAAACAGAAAGTGGTGGGAGGATGATAGTGCGCCATGTTTTTGTAGAATCATGGATTCCTAATAGTTTGGGAAAAGCCTTCCCAGATCAATCAGCAGCAACAAGAACTTCTACAGAGTGATTTCTGATGTTTTTCTGCTTTAGCTTTGGGTTACCCACCTCTGCAGCGATGCACCAATAAATCAGCCTGATTTCTTTAGCCTTGAGAGATTGGTCGATACTTCCATGTGAAATCAATTTCATCTACCGATCTCATCAATGTCCACAAAGATCTAAAAATCACCCACTGTCACTTCTGCTCTGCTGGGATAATAATCTATTTTTTGTCCTTTTCATTCTGCATAAAAAGTCAAGACGGTCTTTTGACAATGTTTGCTGTGAATATAGCCTATGAAGACTGTAAATTGCTGTGAAAAATTTTCTCCTGGGTTTCCTGAGACAAATGGATGTCGACAAGACTTTTAATATGTTGAAGTCGTGCAACCCGAGATGCCAGCAGTACGTACCAGGATGGCTCCGTAGACCTTGTGTCCATCTGCTTTGACCTGTGCGTTGGACACTGAGTAGTCGTCCAGCACAGCCTGCAGGTTGGCCCAGTAAGCAGGGAGGTGTGGGAAAAGAACTCTTTCCACAGCCTGAAACACACACAGGTTAACAGAGAGATTAGCAGGAGTCTCCTTCAGGACAATATGGAGGACTACAGAAAATCATAACAATTCCCATCAGACAACACATACATTAACAGACCCTCTGGATTTGACCTGAAATGGTTTCTAGCTTCTAGCTCTTATAGCTACTGCTGTTGGAAACAGAATCCCAGAGGACTGATGCACATTAGAAGAAAGTTAGAACTTCTATGTGAGGACCAGGAAACTTGAACAAAAACAATGACTAAAAAAAGATGCTGATGTACAGATGTAGGTTTGCACCACTGATGACAAACAATTCTACTCCAAAAGCAAAAGATTTGGCAGATATCCAAACAGATTTGGTAATGGACCTACCTTCCAACCCAGAGCATGAAGGCCCACAACCGCTCCGTAATGGGAGCACAGTGGCCTGACTGGGTCAGAGAGAACCTTCTGGAGAGAGAGCAGGATCTGGTGGTAGAGACCACTCACTAGATCACCATGAGTCCTGCAGAAAAAACTCAATGTTAGGAGGTTGCATGCAGGATGAGACATAGTTCATTATCTGCTTCCAGGTTTTATTCCCGGTCTCTCCTTCTGAATCTCTTCTCCATGTTAATGTCCATTCATCCAGTTGCAGTGTTCTGACTGATTATCGATCTTTAAAATGCCCGATCTGCCTATTCCCATTTCGGCCGATACCAATCTTTTTGCCAAAATAGTTAAATGTAAATGAAAATCTAAAAGTCTCAATTAAATGCAGAGATGGGCTCTAATTAGTGGTGAACTGATTGCAGTTTTCTAACTGAATCCAATTTTAGCTGATACAATTTTATTTTGTCTGAAAAGTTGCTAAATACAGCAATTTTGTTGCTAAGGTAGCATCCATCCATCAATCAACAGTTGGTTAAATAACCAACTGTTACCGATCCATTACCCTAACCCTACTGTCTGTTCTTTCATCTCTTCATCCCAGAGGTTCTAAATATAAAGCCTGATAACTGGAGGCCTACCTGCCCACCACTAACAGCAACATTTTGGAAAAATACCAGAAGATGTGGCTGAGTAGCAGGGCTGCGTAGTCCCGGAGGGTCCAGTGGTCATTGAGTGGGTTGATGGAGGCGGCGAGTGGCTCCAGGATGCAGTACATGACGCTGGAGACCAGGCTGCGGATGTATGAGCCCAGGTACAGGTACGGGTTCTGGACCAGGCTCTTCACCATGTGCAGGAGCCTGTTGAGCTGCTCCAGGTCGTGGCTTACTGATTTGACCTGGAACGATACACAGATGCAAGGATCAGCAAGAACAGAGGCTCTCAGCTCTAATCAAAGCAAAGAAGTGAGAACAGCGACCTACTCCACTGATGACATAGACAAAGTATGGTAGCAGGGCAGCAATCTTTGAGTTGGACTGAAGGTCGAGCAGAGCGATCTGAAACACAGACAGAGGAGCAGTAAAGAAGCAGCACATGTTGGCCGGTCAGAAGCTGTGCTGAGCAGCTACTCACCTTCATTAGGTGGGGGTCATCTCCCAGGATGGCCCTGGTGATCTGCTGGTAGTACTTGAGCAGGTCATCTGACAGAGTCTGTACAGCAGTGGGAACTATGGGACCACAACCCAAGAGGACGAGTTTCAATCAGGGTCAGAACTTTGTAATCTTGGGTGATCAGCAATCGGCTGATTCTTAAATGTCAAACCAAATCTTATCTTCTTGAGCAGAGCTCTGAAAATCAGCCACTGTCCTCTTCTGCTCTGCACTGATGTCTGACTGACCCACCAAGTCACGTCTGCATATGTGCACTTAACAATAGTGCTGTTACCAACTTAGTCTCTGTATTTAGCAGCTTTTCAGACAAAAATAAATAAATTTAAAAAATCAGTATCGGTCAAAATTGGATTTGGCCAGAAAACTGGAATTGAGACTTCACTTTTCATTTAAATAAAAAATTGCAACTGACCAAAATCAAAACCGGCATGTCAGGCTTTTTAAAGAGAACTGAAATCGGTGCACATTAGAAGAAAGTTAGAACTTCTATGTGAGGACCAAGCAACTTGAACCAAACCACTGACTAAAAAAAGATGCTGATGTACAGATTTAGTACATCAGCATGAGAACTGAAATCGGTGCAACGCAAGTGAATACTACTGCAAAGTTGTTAAATTACAATGTTAAGTTATGTGGAAGCACTATGAAATGTTTGAGTTTGTACATTTCATCTGAGCTACGCTACGTGTAACAAACTGATGAGAGGGGAGAGAGCTGAATTTGCTTACAGCCTTAAAGGTGTACTAACTTGATTTCTAACTCTGAATGGTTGAGTCTTACCTGTCCCCTGAGGCTCTACGTTGCCCTTGCCATCCAGATACGCCACATTAACTGGAAGGATACATCAGACATCATCAGTACACCATTCCTTCTGCAGATTAGGAAGAGGAAGTTTCAGCAGCACCAAGCATGCGACCACTGTCCTAACAAGTCTGATAACATACCTCGCACCATGGTCTCAGCACAACCTTTGGGAATGTTGGTGGCCAGGGCCAGCTCTATCAGGTTAATTTCACGGTCCTCGACAAAGAACAGCTCTCCCTCTTTGACCGATCGGAAAGGCAGAGCGTCCTGCGCCCCATAACCACAGATGGCCTGATAAGGAAGCAGGTATCAGACCACCGGAGGGAGCAGCAGCAGGAACATGCTGACAGGCATTAGGTCTCACCTCCACACGGCTCCATCGCAGGGCTCTGTTCAAGTCCTCCACAGTCAGCTTTCTCCTCTTGGCATGTCTCATGAACTGGGAGCTCGTCTGTTTGGGGTCACAAACAGATGACCAGAGGTGTTGAAGGAACAGCAAATTTATCCTTTTCATTTCAAATATACGTTTAGGTCCAAAATAATAATGTGATGGAATAAATAAAAAAAAAAACAATGCCAGGTTGCGCTGACCTGCGCTGCCTCCCTGAGGCGGTAACACACATCTTCAGCAAGAAGAGCAGCTACATCATCAGCAAGATCCACGCCGGTGCTCTCTGCCATGAGCTTGACGGAGTCCCGGGAAACCTCAGCAAAGCGCCGCTCCTCACGGTCTGCCATGGCAACGGGGCCACGCAGAAACCGTCGCAGCAAAGCTGTTAAGATATCCCACCTCTCGTGCTTTTCTTCTCCCTGTAGATAACAGCAGCAACAGAGGGTTGTCTGAAATTAAGAAAAAAAAAAGAACAAGAACAAAATAAGCAAAATAAAAGTTTCACAAAGTGTGTTAAAAAACAAAAACTGACAGAGCAATTATAAAAATATATAGGGTGGGAAGCTCGGCCATCCGGGAGGAACTCAGAGTAGAGCCGCTGCTCCTTCAAGTCGATTGAAACCAGTTGAGGTGGCTCAAGCATCTGGTCAGGATGTCTCCTGGACGCCTCCCTGGTGAGGTGTTCGGGCACGTCCCACCGGGAGGAGGCCCCGGGGAAGACCCAGGACACGCTGGAGGGACTATGTTTCTCGGCTGGCCTGGGAACCCCTTGACATTCCCCTGGAGGAGCTGGAACAAGTAGCTGGGGAGAGGGAAGTCTGGGCCTCCCTACTTAAGCTGCTACCCTCGCGACCCGACCCCAGATAAGCAGTGGGGTCGATAATCCATCCATTATCCATCTATAGATAATGAATGGAAAGAGCAATTAGAAATGTCTTGAATTTAATCCGGGTTTGACTTGTCACAAATAGAAGTGTTTCAATGGTCACAGTTGATCTGCCAATCTGCCACTAAAGTTCAAGTGTGACCATTCTAACTACTGACAGTTTTTAAGCATCACACCAGATACTTTATGCTTAGATATTAATCTACTAACCTACTAGCACGTCATCACAACCATGAAACTGTTATACAGCAACAGTCTTCAGTCAGAGGCTTCTTCAGATTTGTTGCAAGACGAACTGCTACAGGAGATCCTCCCTGCCCACAGCATCACCATTCACAACAACTATTTGAAGATATTGGGATGATATGACTTACGATAACATTTTATTGCAACTGACCAGATTTTAAATCCCTTTCATCCCCAAAGAAGTGTTTCCCCCGTAGGGGGAAGTAGAGACGGGGTTCTACTAAATCTGCCTTGGGGGAAAAGGAGCACTTTACCGAATAGCAACAGTGTCAAGGTTCATGTTCTGAGCTGAATATGTCAGTTGTGTGAACAACTATTTGACCAACATACGAAATGAGCTAGAATGAAACTGGGCAGCATTGCAGTGACGCTGTAATGAACAGAGCTAACCTGCAAACAGAGGGAGGAAACACCTCCAACAGACTTTAGCTTTAGCTACCCGCTGTATCATCAAACAGCTACAAACAGGCAGGTCAACGGGCCCCATTTCAGTTCAAAATTAATTCAGTTCAATTAAATTTACCTTAATTTGACCGTATACTGAGAATAATTTCTTCTTCTGCTTCTTCTTTTTCTTCTTCTTGGCGCATCGCAAACAACTTCACGGTGCATACCGCCACCTACTGCACGTGAGTGTGTAGCAACATTGACCAGCATCCATTAAATTCTATTTTTTAATTTTGGTGTGTGATGTTACTTCTTCGTCGTCTAGATTTCTCTTGAAGGATAGCAACCTTTAAGGTGCACTACCGAAACCTGTTGGTAAAGAGTTTAGATCAACCTGAAACACTGAGGTAGCAATTAAATATAGCTGATCTAAAGTAATAAGTCTTTAATATGAGACTGCTCAAAACGGGAGAACATGATCTTGGAAAATGTGCATGTTTCTTTGGATGTGTAGTCATTTACTGGGAAGGAACCAAAGAACTGATTTAATTAAAGACTATGTTCCCTTTGTTTTGGTTGTAAGTAGGCTGGTGGATTAAGTGCTTCATCTGTTCCATTTCCTGTCACCCCAACATGTGTACCAAGACAGTCTGTCATCTGAATAATTTGTGCTTCTCTTTGCAGATGACAGGTTGGCTTTCTGAATGACTTCACAGTGAGCTGTTCAGCAATGAACTTGAATCTGAACAGATAACAGCTCTGGATCCCATGAATTAATTTCTGTGCTCCTTTCACAATCATTCTGTCTTCCTATTTAAAGTCTGAATTGTGGAATTGTGACTGATGTTTCTGTACACATAATGGACAGAATTAAAACTCAAACTGTTTAACTGAAGAGTAACTGTTGCTTTACCTCTTTTAAATAATTTTATTACATCTTATGCTCTATTTTTTAGTTAGTAGTTAGGGGAATTTTTTGTCTACCTTTCAGTTATTCATACTGTACACTGGTATACCTCCTTTATGTCAAGGGATTTGTAAGTAAAATGGTTTAAAAAAAAAAAAAAAAAAAAAAAAAAAAAACACACTCCAGACATTCTCAAAATGACTAATGTAAATCTGCCCCATCAATGCATTACAAAAATTTGTTCTAGAGCTGCAAAATCTGGTTTCATTTGGAAGAATCAAAATTTTTTGAAACAGTTCCATTTTCTGGATGATTGTCTATCCAAAAATAGTCTCGCCCCCATGTTCCTAGCTTAACAGTGAGTTACAGCCACCTTTTGGTCCAAAGCATGGCCTTGAAGTTTAACTTCTAAATTTACAGTTTCTCAAATCCATGAAACACCTTAATTCCCCAAACCATGGGAAATGGTTTGGTAATCCTTGTACATTTAATGTTAATCCATTTCCACCTAATTTCTGTTACTCAGAACAATTTCCTGCCATGCATAAACCTGTCTGGTGTATTGCCATCAAGCCCAGTCCCCTGACCTGTGAAGTACCAGTCCAGCTCACCTGTGTCCTTCCAGCTCTGCCCAAAAAAACAGCAGTACCACAAGCATAGCAACCATTACAGAGCTGTACCAATTTTGTTCTGCTTGCTACAACCTACAGTTTTCTCCAAATCCAGGAAGACTAAGGACACAATGCTTCAACTGAAAGGGTGAATTAGTTTAAGGGCATGTGCACTTATAAAACTGTTCAGATTCTTTGAGTTCAGGATAGTCCTGTGGAAAAGTTCCCAGATTACTTTAATGTTCTTTTAACCCCAACTTTTAACTAGATTGCTTCAGCTTCATTTTATGAAAACAGTTCTGCCAAGAGAAGTCCATAGGAGCTCTACTGCAGCACAGACAAGTTTCTCCTCTATAGTCTGTAGCAAAAGTTGCTAATTTTTCCACAGACTGGACTGCCAAACCATTACAACATCAAAAATTGAAGCAAAAGCCACAAAGTGCTTGTTAAAATTTGTTTTATTTACAACGGTTCATTGTTAGAGTACCACAGTTAAAAAGTTAAATTACCCTCAAAGCTGGAGGACTTCCTGTTCAGAGACCCTGAACAGTTCCAGCTCTTTGACCTGCTGGTCAACAAGTCAAACTTGTGTTTAAAACAAAAAAGTACATGTACAGACAGCCTCCTTTAAATGGAATTAAAAACTAAATAAAAAAAAAAATAAAAAAAATTTCCTAGTGCTCATGCAAATTCTAACTTGGACCACATGGACTCAGAGTGCCCTGCTGTCCCAGACCTCCTGGCCCTTGGTGCTCTCTAGCTGCTGCAGATGGATAGCCAGGGGCAGCAGGAAATCATTCAGGTGCTGGCTGGAGAAAGTGAAGGCATTGTGGACCATGACCTCTGGGGATGGGGCAGGAAGAGGGGAGGTTGATGTGGAGGAAGAGGTTGACCCATTGGATGAGGTTGAAGGTAAACCTGCAGTGCCTGGGGTTGGCTGGAGAGACAGGGACTGTCCTTGGCTGAGGTCAGCAGTCTTGATTTTGCTGGGGAGTCCATGCTGAAAGCAGCAGCTTGTACCATAGAGGCAGAAACCAAAAGAGCTGAAGGTGTGACAAAGCGTACCTCGAGGCCTCCACTTCTTATGCTGGGGTTGAATCTGATCAGTAGGGGCAGGTGAATTGGGGTCCTCAGCAGCAGCTGGATACCCATCCTCCAACACCCCATCCTCAACATGCAGAAAGTTACAGCGCTTGCCAAAGGGACAGACCCTATTGGCAAGGAACTTGCGACAGGGAATGTTCCTACGATGGCGTTGGACCTGTCGCATCTCTGAGGGGCTGTGGACAAACAGACAGCGACCTCCATAGAAGCAGTAGCCTCTGGTGTGGTAGTTGCGACAAAGCTCAGTCTTGTACTTGGGGTGACGGAAAGGCACATGGAGCTCATGGAGGCCGTGAGCAAATTGGCAGCGATCAGCGTATTTACAGAAGCCACTGGCTGCATAGCTGGTGCACAGTGCCGTCTTATAGCGAGTGGAGCAGACCCAGGGGACAAGGGGAGAAGAGGAGGGCTCCACCAGGGGCAGCAGGGCTTTAGTCAGGGAAAAACCAGCGTCACCAGCAACCTTCGAGTCATCACTGCACAGCACGTTGTCCACCAGGTCTTCATCTTGTGAAGATGGCAGGAATGGGTCACTGCTGCTATTCTAGGATTAGAAATAGGAGACAGTAAAGCATTACATCATCCATCCACACACTTTGGAGGGCCTTAGACTTGAAAATGATGCATGTCTGCTTGACAAAATGTATTCAAATTTAACTATACAGGCCAAGAATAACCAGTCAGTCAAAATGCAGACTTCCCAGAGAGTTTAATCCTGGGTGTCCAGCCCCAGTCCTCCAGGCCCAGAGCCCTACTATTTTAATTAAGTCTCTGCTCAAACATGGCTGAATCAGATGAACTTTGACATCTCAGCATGTCAAAGTTAACAGGCCATGCAGGATACCAGCTACTCAGGACTGACTAACCATGCAGCATCACCTTGATCATCATTTCCTGAGCTCATGAAACGTTCACGTAGATGCTTGGAAACAATTGACACTTGATTTGTACGATCAGGGTATGGCAACCCAATTCCAACCACCAACTGAAAGTTAGGTAGAAACCCTTCAACACTAATGAAGAAGTCACACAAACAGCAGCAAAGTGATGAAGCCAAATACTTGTGCAAACATCTGACATTAAATAGTTTAGCAATTATTAATCTGGTCCAGCAGTATAGGGGAAGTTCTGGAAAAACCTCCAGTGTTCCACAAACATTATGAAAAAGCTAAAGCTCAGGTTTCCAACACCATTAGCTGATCAAGGCCCAGTCTTACCTCAAACATGACTGTAAACGTTACTTGTGATTGGTGGCCGTGATACAAGGAAAGAAAACCCAGATGACTTCAACTCTTAGCCTGAGTTTGTCTTTTAAGTGCTTACCTCCTGCCTTCATGCTAAATGAACATCAGGTGTGCAGAAGTCCAGCAGCCAATTACGTCCCAACAGCGTCATCATAACGGATCATTGCATCAGAAAAACTGTCTATCAAGAACTTTTTCTGGTGGTGTTACATCATCATCATCAGCAGCTTTATTAAAGATACAAAGAGTTCCACATGAAAAAAAGAAAATAAGTTTATTTTCTTAGTCAGTATTTCTATTTCAGTTTTCTATAAGTAGTTTATGAATGTGAACTTGAAGGCAAACCACTCTGTTTTCCCTAAAGACTGTCTGAAAATAGCAACATATCAATATATTATTATTTTTATATTTATATAATATGTAAATAAAGGCACACTTGTGTTTTTGTGTGCTCCGGAGGCCAAGCGATCACATTTCATTGCTAATTTCACTGTCGTGTTTTTGAGGAACATTCAACAAAACCCTAAGATCTTTAAATGAGCCATTCCTGATGAATCCCATCTTGCATCAATCTGATTAGGTGAACACACACACACAAAAAAAAATTAACGAAAGCCTGCTTTTAAAATCCTGATAATTGTAAAGTGGATTTGAGTAACCTGGGGAAACTACAACAAAACAAAAAGGGAAAGCTCAGAAACCCAGACAGCTGTCTCTCCAACATCATTCTCCAGCTAGTCATAACGTCTCCTGGACAGAAGGGACACAAAGTCCTTCCCATGACTTCTAGGACACTCCTGGACGTCCCTCCTGTGAGGTATCTTTTGGAAAAAACTCCAGATGGAGTCTGGTAGACGTCCTCACAAGACGATCTGCTACTTTCACTGCAGTGAAGCAGTTTAACTCAAAGCTGAGATCATCATTCTTTCATCCTGCTTATTCACACATATTGCAGCTGCTTTACTGTATCAATCAGGACTTGGTCATATTCAGAAAACTGAAATATGCTTTATGATGAGACTTATTTGTCAGACTAAAAGTACCATTTGAAAATAACATCTGTTAGGCTATTAGCCATACTTTTTGGTTAATTCATGCAGATATGCATAGTATTAATCTGACTGTTTAGTGTTGATCAGAGACCACCCGGGGAAAGAAACTGTCTCTGGTTTTGTAAATAGCGCTTCAGGTAAAAGTCTGAAATGTCCAGGATGTGTGGGGTCTGCAGAGATGGTGATGTTTGAGAACACTGATGAAGTGATTGAAGCATTCAAACCACTGTGACATGGGAAGCAGGTGAGCTGACTGGAGAACTTGTAGGTAACTAAGCTATCTGGCTTTGAAGAATAGTGTATGTTTTGTGCAACTCAACAATTTTATTTCAGCACAGCCAGGACAAAAAAAAAAAAAATGGCTCTGTGGATTGTAAAAATTTCAAACCCCTGATCTAGACTGGGTAGTTAATGAGGGTTAGAGGGTGGAGACAAGTGTGGGAGGAGTAGCTGTTGATCATCTATGGGAATATTATAAATGATCAACATCCTCCTATTCATAGGAGAGTAGTTTCTCTGTCTAAAGAGAATCCTTCATCAGAAGGCCGACATTCTATCCACCAACACAAAATAGCTAATGAAGTTTCCTCTGGGGAGTACTGGTGGATGGATTTATGGATAAATCTATAAGATCAATACTATAATGTATGTTTCAGATTCCCCCTTGAAATGTTATTTTGTATTGAACCTCAAAAAACATTTTATTTTGATGTGCTCTCACGTCATTTCTTTCACTTTGTTTAGGAAAAAAAAGCACATAGATTTGTTTTTCTATTGCGTCCGTCAGTAATTTGTAGACATTTTGTCCAAATTTTGCTCCAGGTATTAACAAAATGACTGAAAGGAAAAAACACACCAACACCTCGAGTGAGAAGTTTGATGATATATCAAACTTATATAATAAATCGTATCTGTGATCCTGGCCCTGTTTTTTTACTTGGTACTGGATCAATAATATAACATGCAACATTACAAACCTCTGCGGAGGAGTTTTTCAATGCTGTGGTTAAAAATTACAAAGCAACAGTTGATCTTGACACAGTGCTAAAAACGTCTGGCTACAAGAGGAAGAGAAAACCAGCTGTAATTAAAGCAGGTCTGAACACAAAGAAAAAGAAAATCTTTATTTTTCTTAACAAGATACATTTAAGGATACAGACGGAATAAAAAAAAAAAAATCACTTGAGAAAATTTTTTTATTGTGGCATGTTAGTCTCTCCTTTTACAAAAATCAGCCCCTGTCCCTTCTGAAAGTCGCTCCTCCCCAACCTGTTGACAGGTCATGTTTGTGCATGTTAGAGCAATCTCCACCATTATGGAGAAGCAGTTACTTTCCACTATTTTTTCTTTTAAAAAAGGAGCCAATCTTTTTTAATTTACATGGCTTTATACAAGCTACACTCTAGACTTTTTTTTAGTTTTTGAAAAAAACAAACAAAAAAAAAAAAAAAAACAGTCCACATTGGGACCAAACTTGTAAAACCGGTGTAATACCCAAATACCGTGGATATTTCAATAATTCTCAAACAGCAAATGAACAACTTCCTTTCAGCGTTCGCCCTTTGAACAAGACAAACTGGGGAGATAAAAACGTAGAGGTGGTGATCACCAAAACACCCGAATCCCAATCAGAAACTTGGCTTCTGTTCAGAAGAGAGTTAAAGCCACATGAAGAACTTCCTGATCAACGTTCTAAAAATAAAAAAAAAAATAAAAAAATTTTTGTTTTATTGCTGCTTAATCTTTTTAGAAGATGACAGGTTGCATAAAAAAAAATCAGCATTATTCAATCTGATGTTATGTGAGGGGTTAACGGTGATGCTCTTTTTGGATCTCTTGTCCACCTGCAGTCGACAACCTAAAAGCTAAACTAACAATGCGGCAGGTGACGCGGTTACCAACGAGCCCAGCTTAGACCGTTCCTGTGATGGGAAGCCGATCGGCTCAAACTGAAACGATGACGCTGTGCTCAGCAGCAAGCTGACATGGAGAGAAATCTATTTACAGAAACATACCAGATGCAGAAGAAAATCAAAATGTGCTCATTATCACTGTTTCGAGGTGAGAAATATCAGAATTTAAATTATACATTTGTAAAACGTAATAAATCGGGCTGTTTAATAATCCAGGATTTTTGATAAAAATTACAAATCCTGGGAGTGGGAGCATGGAAATGTGGAGCTGCTTTTTATTTTAAATAAGAAAAAATATTCTGTCATCTGTGTTTGTGTGCGTGGGTGTGTGTGTGTGTGCTGAACAAGACATGTTTAGGGAGAAAAACAAGAAAACAAAAACTAAAGAAAACAGGAAAGATCAGAGTACTTTATGGCAATGTGTGCTGCCTGGAAGTCAGAGCCAGAGCACAAACCCTCAGCGGTTCCCTCCCCAGCCCCATGTCCCGTTAAAACACCCCCCTCCCCCACCAGGCTTCAGTCTTCCAGGACGATGGGCTCACTGGTGCTGGAGGGGAGCAGCGGCATGGCCAGGGAGCGGGGCGGGGGCGGCAGCTTGATCCGGACTAGCAGGTGAGGTTTCCTTGCCGCCCGGCGCATCTCTGACTGGGTCAGGTGTTTCCTCAGAGCCCTGGTGGAGCCAGAGCAGCAGCAGGTTACCAACAGGAGCCTGATCTCTCACCAGGACCCCATTCAGCTCCTCACACAAAAAGCAGCATATAGTGGCCAACCTCTAATTATTGGTGTAATACTGATAAAACTTTCATTACTTCTATAATTCAAGATACCACAGTGACCAGATTAATTAGCACACAAAATGGGTGAAAACCTTACAATAATGCAGAAGCATAATCCCACTCTGTTCTATGATGAAGTCCTCTGAAATAGCTGTGCTTCCACCAGCATCTCTTATGAGTATTGTTAAGTAACGCATTAGGAAAGGTTGATGGAAACAGCAAAATTCTAAATAACTTCCTCAATTTGGCAGAAAGTTCTTACATTTGCTTGCGTTGGTTTTGGAGAGGAGATGGAAACATTTCCCTGGTAATCTTAGTGAACTGGTCCCCATCTCCCTGGCTGACCTGAAAAATTTCTAAGTCCAAGCCTCCATAAATGAGCAGAGGACTCTCTCCATTTGTTCTGAGATGTCGTTCATTCTAGTTAGCTACTTCTGCTTCCTGTTTTCTAAAGCCATGCGTAGCGTCGACATCTGACGAAGGTAAGCTTTGCGTAGCGAGGTTGATTCGTTCCAAATGAAATGGAAACATGATTAGCATTTTAAAAGTTTGTTCAAAGTTCGCATGACAGTTGGATGGAAACATAGCCAATGAGTTTAGAGATTTTAGAAATTTGTGTTAGGGAAACAACTGTCTGCTAAGTTTAGCAGACAGTTTTATTATCTAAGGTGTTTTTCACCTTGGATAATTAGAAAATCATGGATTATTATCAAGAAGTTGTGAGAAACTGGAAACAAATCTTTTTTTTTTTCTTAACGAGATTTTTCTCCAGTGAATAAATGAACTCAAGTTAAACATCCCACTTTTCTTTACCAGGAGGTCAGTAAAAGGCTGACCTGTGGTTCTGACATCAATCAGCTGTGACGTTTACCTGGTGTCCTTTGTGGCCACAAACACCACAGGATTGGGAGCTTCTCCCTGGCTGACCTTCTGCCGCTTGATGACCGACTGGGACGTGGTTCTCATGCCTGATGTGTACGGCCTCCCGTTGGCTGGGTAGGGCACCCCTGTTGCCTGTCCCCCAGCACAAGAAGAAAGAGTTTAGCAGACTAACACTGAGCATGTATCCGTCATGCTAACAGCACCGTGAGAAACACTGACTGATTCAAAGCCTCTCTTTCCCAGCAAGCTTTGGGCCACTCGAGGCTGGCTGGCCTGGTTCCTGTTGATGGGTGTTGGAGGACCTCTGGAGGCCTTCAGCTTGAGAGGAGCTGAGATGGCTGCAGAGACAACAAGAACAAGATCAGCTGCACACATCCAGGGAACAGCGGGGGCCACAGCAGGGGTCAACACAGGCCAATCATACACTTTCCTGCTAGGTCACAGAGATGCAAGAAAAATATTTATTAAAAGACATCAAATAAATGTATAAAAGAGGACTGAAAGCCACTGAACTTTATCCACACTGTCCCAAATTTGAGTTTTAAGGCTAAATTTACCGTTAATGTATGTAATTCTGATTCTGAGGGGGAAAAAAGTCAGAATTCTGAAATTAAACTTTATTAAAGATTTGTTTTCCCCAGTGGCCCTGATCCTCTCCCATACAGATTATAATGTAAACCACTGGAACGATCACTGTGTTTTTAGCAAACAGAAAGGTGATCTTTAAAACCAAACTGGTTTAAATGTGGGTCTGTTCAGGCTGAACTAATTCCAGAGTTCTAGGAGGCACAAGCTCCAAACCCAGCTGGAAACATAAAGAACTACGTTTTATGTAAAAACAAAATTATATTTTATGTGCTGGTGTCATGACTCACCTAAATCCTTCACTATAGTGGCCAGAGACTGTCGAGGTATCACCTTGCTCTTTAACGGAGACTTAGTGGCTTTAGGCAGCCTGATCATACCTGACGAAATAAACATTCAGACTGATGTCAGAAACATACACTTGTCAGTGTGAACCCTGCTGAGGTGTGTATTCATACACTCAGCCTTGACAGCGTTGGCGTTGATGGAGGCGTAGGGTCTGCGCGCGGCGCGGCGGGGCTGCAGGATGTCCTCACACACCCGCCGTGCGACGCGGGTCAGCTTGGTGGTCTGCAGGATGAAGGTCTGCCGGTTCTTGGCCAGCAGCTTGGCTCGGCCCTCATTGCGAGTGAACGGCGACATGCCCTGGACCTCCTGGCGGGTCATGTGACTGCGAGAGCCCGACTCCTGCAGACAAAGAAAGAAGATGACGATGCAAAACACTTCCTGAACACTTCCTAAGCAATGTGCGACCGTGGTTCCCTTACAGAGCCGGTTCTAGCTGCTCCCTCCAGCTGAGTGGGGGTCTTCAGACCGCCATATTTCTTCCAGTAGATCCAACAAGAAGCACATAGTCTGCACTGCATGTTTGGGGGGCCCCAGGCGTACCACTGAGGAGACTGGGCCGCTGGTGAGACAGGAGCTCCAGGTGAGAGGGAAATACTTCAGCCAGAAGTCGATTAGAGAGCAGCGAAGCAGAAACTCTGCAGCAGCTTTTTGTATCACATTGCTTAGTAAAAAACAGAGATGACCTGATCCACTTTTTTCACTTCCGATACCAACAACTGAGATTTAGTATCAGCCGATACAGAAAAACAGCTGAACTGACTTCAAATGTTTTTAAAACCCAGACATAAATGTACTGAAGTATAAATGTATGTTATAACTCTGCACAAGTACAGCAGTGTGAAATACACCAATAGCTTCTCAAGCTTAATTAAACATGTAAAAACAACACAACTGAAATTGTTCAGTTAGTGCAATTAGGAGTAGAACATCCGATGCAAAATAAGTAATAAAGAAGCTGAAACTGACAAAAGTGACAAGTTGAGTACCTTAGTCAAACATGGAAAAATAAACTGAAACAAACCTTCTTTCAAATGCTGACTGAGAATATTTTATTGGTGCATCTCTAATAAAAAAATGCTTTCGATGCAATGGAACTTTTCACATTTTGTCCCATTACAACCACAAGCTCATCGTCTACGAAGAGGAAATATTAGAGAGCTCCAGGGCTTCCTGTCCAATCAGGATACTGTAAATCTGCTGCATGTCTTTACATTCAGTAGGTTAGATATCTGCAGCAGTGTCTTTACCAGTTTCTGCAGCTCATCTAAAATGCTGCTGACCAACACCAGGAAACTGGATCATTCCAGAAACAGCTCTCAGATTACTTCACCAACAATCAGTAAAGAAAACAACATGAAAACCTCTGAAGAAGACACCCAAATGGAAACAAAAATGGCGTGGAATCAGATTTTAGAGGTTGCAGAATTTCTCTTGTGTCTTTGGCTAAAGACTTACACATCTTATACATTTGTTTTGGCTGTATTTACCCAGAATGCAATGCTCTATCGTCCGCTTCCTGCTTTTGGAGCGGTCTTTAGTCTGCTTGGTGTTTACATCTGCATTTGAACTGCACCAGAGTGCACCTCGACCGAACCGAGACAGAGGTTTGTAAAGTTCGTTTTTTGTTTTGGTTTGCATCAGAGTTTAATTACGTATTCACACCTCTGAAAACGAAGCAGATTTCAGGGCAGATGGACTGGAGTTAAATTAGTGGGCTGGTGGGAATTCATCCTAAGTTTTTTCTGCTCCTCAGATGCAGAACAAACTCCCTGAAAACCTGAAATGTTCAGAAACTATTGACTCCTTTAAATCAGGACTGAAGACATTCTTGTTTACAGCAGCTTTTGATCAAACAATCAGACTAATGAAATGTTTGAAACAAACAATTGCTTTGTTTTTGCTATATATTGCCATTTTCTTTGTGCGTTTCCTTTGATGTTCTGTAAAGCCTGTTAGATGACCCCGTCCATGAATGGCGGTGTGTAAATAGACGTCCATTCAGTTACACTTCAGTAAATCACTACTTTGAGCTGCTCTGCTACAGAAAATCCAATGCAGTTTGTGGTTGTAGCGTGACTAAATGTGTTACAGCGTCTTGGAGGATCAGGGTGGGGAGGCGTGTGTGTGTGTGTGTGTCCTCTTACTGTGGCAGCTCTCACAGCTCAGTCCCTTCTGGAAGCCTGCGGCTCCGTTCAGGCCGGGCTTGCTGCCTGGCATCATGATCTGATTGGGGTTGGGTTTGGTACTGGAGCACACAGAACAGCAGGTAGTTATAGAGAGAAGGTTGGAGCTGGAAGCACATGCTGTGTGTAGCAGCTGATACTCACTAGGTGGGGATGTAGACCTGCTTGAGCTTGCTGTCTGCCTCTGCTGCCTTTAGTCGTTTCTGAGGAAAAACATTCATGGTTGGTAAACATCTGGATGACCACATGAGGGATGAACTTGTGTTTCACGTGTCTTTCTGTCGTGTGACTAGCTGAAGACAGACCTGCTGGATGTAGCGGTCCGTAGTCTTCCACATGTAGTAAAACTGGACTACACTGGCCAGAGATTTCCAGGGCAGCTGGTGATAAGGAAACAATAAATCGTTAATTTTCTCAGTAGATTTCTGCAAATCACACTGCAATCAGACAGGAGAGCTCACAAAGTCCTGACGGATGTCATTGAAGTCTTTGCCATATTTCTCCAGCGCCTCCTCAAACAGCATGGCCTCAGAGGCGCTCCACTCCTCCATCTCGTCCCGGCAGAGCACTGGGCCCCCCTGAGGGACCAGCGTGGACATGGCCCTGGCCAGGTCGTAGTTGTTCTTCTGCAATGTGTCCATGGCATGGAACTAACGCAACAGAGAACATTAGGACGTCATTACTACAGCTTTCTGTCGCACTAAGCTGTACATGCGCACACAGACATGAGTGGATTTTGCCATGGAAAAGTCCTTTAGGATGTGGAGATTTTAGGATTTTAAAAAGCGAATAAAAATCCAAGAAATCACATGTTAAAAAGTATTCACAACCTTTTCCATGAAGCGCCAAGCTGAGCTCAGGTGCCTCCCATTTCCTCTGATCATCCTTTACATGTTTCTGCAGCTTAACTGGATTCTACCTGTGCTAGACTCTGGCAGTCGGACAGGAAAGGCACGCAGCTGTCTATATTAAAGTTCCCCAGCTGAGTGTGTGTTGGAGCATAAATCAAGAAGGAAACAAAGCAGCTGCTGGTAGACCTTAGAGACAGGATGGATGCTTCCTGTCTCTGAAGCATGGATGGATGCAGAACAAACATCCATCCAGGACACCAACTGCAGCCGAGCCAGAGCCAGATCTGAATCTGACTGATCGTCTCTGAAAGCTTCTGAACATGGCCGAGTACTGACATTCCCACTAGCCTGGTGGAGCTGGACAGGTTCTGTTAAGAGGAATGGGCCTAACTTCCAACAGACATGGCTGCCACAGGAGAGGTTGGACATACATCTGTACATGGGATCTTTTAAGTTTTTATTTGTTATAATAATTTACTCTGAGTAACTTTTCCCATTGGCATTAAGAGGTGCTGTGCGTAATATTGTCAGCTTCCTAAAATAATGGCACAAGTAATTTTTTTGCTAAAGGCAATTTTTTTCCCCCTAAAACATCTTTGAGAAGAAAAGAGGTGATGTTCCAGTAATCTCTGTTGAAACTACATGTTCCAGAGGGAAACAGTCTATGTGCAGGTTGCACTGCAGGGTTTGCAGAGTGTGTGTAGGTTTGTCTCTAACCAGTGTGATGTCTCTGGAAGCTGCAGCTGCACTCATGTGGAGGCTGGGCTGACGGATGGAGCTGCTGCAGTCCAAGGCCCGGGCGAATGTCCCCACAGCTCTGAAACACACACACACACACACGCGCGCACAGACACGCATTAGACCCTAACATACTGCTCCACTGCTTCTGGTGTTCTTCTGTGTACACTTCATCAAACAGCCACTAGAGGGAGCCTTTGGCTGATGTACTATAACTGACACATGTAAGGGATTCCCCAGAATCAAACAGTTTCTCTAGATGTAAACAAACTAAATAAGAGAAGCACAGAGAAGATAAATCAAGCAGCAGAGCCCTGTTAGCCCGTTGGTTAAATACATATTCTGATATGATGGATGCCATCCTCTCTATATCTTCATTGGGACGTAGAAGTCTGATCTGCACTGCTTTACACTGACAGCTAATGCTACAGGCTAAACTCTGTCTCCAATTGATGGAAGTATGCTTGGAAGTTGCCATGGCAACAGGTTCTATCTGCAGAATGGCAGATGGTGGGGAAGTGTTACCTTGCAACAACAAGGAACTGGTCGATCTGGGCGTCCTTCAGCTGGTTGCTGGGGTCCCAAACTTTAGTTTCCATCTTCTCCTGGACCCGGGTGTCAACTTCATCTGAGACACAGATGGACAAACAGTTCAATACTAACCATGACACCAAATCAGCTGCAAGTGGCTTAAGGACAGGAAAGTCAATGTCTGAGAGTGTGTATCACAGGACATCTGTCCCAGAGAACCTGTGAGTAGATCTGAAAGGTGTGTCAGTGAGGAGGCCTACCAACCTGACCCAGTTCTACCAGTTCTGTTAAGGAGAATGGGCCAGAACTCCAGTTAACTACTGAAGGAAGCTTGAGGAATGCTACCAACTCTAAGAAATGGATGTAAACTTCTGAATTTAAACCAAAGTAAAAACATTCTGTCTCATTATTCTGGCATTTTGAAAACAGAACAAATTTTAATAATCCTAAGAGATTTAGAACAAGAAAAGCTTTAATCTGATGTCACAGGATGAAAATAAAATCATCTGTCTTTCACACTGTTAAAGCAAACAAACCTTCAGTGAGTTTGTCAGGAATCTCTGCCTGGTATTTAGAGCCCACCCGGATCTCCCCCTGATCTGCCAGCAGCGTCTTCTGGACAGGGTCAAACACGAGCGAGTAGAAGAAACAGTCCTGGACAGTGGATGTTGAAGGGTTAAAGCTACATGCACCAACAGACATTAATCTCAATTTTCAGAAAATGAGCAGCAGGAACATGGTGGCCCGGAGAAATCACCAAGCTCAGCCTTACTTCCTTTTCCAGGTAACCAGCCAGGACGTCCGTTTCATTGAGGAGGGTGACGTTACATTTTCCCCTGCAGACAGAGGAGTAGCAGTAAAACATCCACCATGAAAGAAACAAAATACAGCTTCAGAAAAATAAGATCCCCATCATTTTAAAACTGGCCATTTGTCACTTTAAAAAAGAAATAAACTTAAAAAAAAAAAAAAAAAGAGAACAGATAAACTAAAACTCTGATTCTCTCTGAACCTCAAACACAATTATAACATCTGATCAGTGTTTTAAAGGAGGACTTAGTTCTTTTATTTATAATCCATGATCAAAATGTGATTACACTTTTTCTTAAAAAAAAAAATTACACTCCAGCAAGGGAAGAATCCAAAGTACAGTGCCGAAGCCAGCTCTTACTGACAAGACAAATAAACAGAAGTGTGCGTTTGGCCTAGTCAACATTTAGACTTTATACTAGTGATGGGTCCGGCAATACAGATGCGTCGGCAAATGTGCCAAGTCCATAGACAAAACCCCGTGTCGATGCGCAAATTGCTTTCAGCAAGTCCTGTGACCGATACAGGAAGTGTTTTGAAATGACGCTGGCGTGCCAAACTGTGTTTATAAGGAAACAAATCTGTCAACGTGATGCATTTGCCAAAAGAATTCTTGATCTTTTACGGTACAGTGTCAACAATGGAGCAGCCTCAAGGCAAATGGAAGGTTTCATAGTTTGGGACCATTTTGATCTTACATTAGAAAATAAGTTATTTGTTATCACTTTATTGTTTTTTCATCCAGATCTTTTCAGTTTCTATTTGATCTATTTGAATCCAAATTCAGTTGAAATCGACTCTTAGTTTACTTTCATATTATGTTCTGCAGGTTAAGTGTTGCATATGTTTGACAGAACTGTCTTATTTGAATAAATCCACCTCCTCAATGCTGAGGCATTATGGGGCCAGGCATCAGGATGAAGTCCCAGATACACCCAGGATAAACTCAGATATACAGCCATTCTTCAAATTACTCAGTTGCTTTTTATAAATTATTTTATATAAATGTATTGTTTATTTCATTTTATTCCACAGCAGGAGAAGTTGTGTCAAAAAAGCATAACAGACTAAATTTCAAAATGTTGGAGAAACGTATTTTTTTGAATGAAAATTTGTGAAAAAAAAACAAAACAAACCCCAGTCCACAAGAATCCTCATCCCAAACACGTTCACTTAAATTTTCATCACTTGGTACATGTTCACATTATTTATTGACTGTATCGAAGAACATCAAATATATTTTGAATTTAACTTAAGATATGACATAATACAATATATAATATACAATAAAATGCAATGACTTAAACCTTATTGTATAGACTAGGTCATCAAATCAATCTGTCAACTACGTTGCCTGTAGGGATTTTTAATGTCCAGCAGGTGTCAGTATTCAGTGACACAATATCGACACAGTATCAATACAGTTTTGTTATGTGTCGAAACACCTCATTTACCCATCACTACTTTATACCACTTCGGATGCTGTAATCTGACCTTAAGCATGTCGTTCAGACTTAAAACCCCTGCATGGACCAGAGCTCCTCAGTGGTGATGTTACACACTCAGTACCAGTTACCACAAACTCTGGATTTGTGCTGCTAAGGGCAACATAACTAGTCATCAGGTTAAGGGGTGAATTAGTTTTTCCGAGAGGTCCAGGTTGGTTTGCGCACATGTTTTTTTTCCTTTTATGAAATAATTTGAAAACTGCTTCCTGTATTTACACTAGTTATCTTTATAACCTGTGTAAATGTTGAAAATTAACCATCTAAAACATTTAAATGCGAAAAAATCAAAAACTGAAGAAATCTGTAACAACTTTATATAATTATAGTGTGCTAATGATTTTAAGATCAGTGGTGTTAATCCAGATTATTTGTGTGCCTGAATGAAAAATGACAACCCAGCAAACTTTAACATTTACCAGTTAACAGAACCAACCGTCTCCAGTGAGGAGTTGTATTGGACGTGTGTGTTTCTGGTGAGAATGCGTTTCCCCTCAATGTTAAACTGCTGACTCCACATGAACACATACCGTATATGAGTGGCAGGTAGAGACTCAAACTGTCGCGACAGGAAAAGCTCCCTGTGTTTCAGCTGGTGCTTTTGCTGCTCAGACAGCGCCGGCTGCTTGGACTCCTCCTCAAACTCTCCTTCAAACAAACACAACAGAATCAGAATCAAAACCAGACGATAGAGAACTAAAACACCTGCTCTGTCAAATAAAAACACTCATCTGCAGATTATCCTGCGGGACATTAACAAGCAGTTTAATTGAAGAGCTAATGGGGTCGGCAATGTAAAGGTGAACTGTTAAATATCAGTTTTATCTGACACAAGCAGGCAGTTTTATCAAAAGGATTAAAATTTGTACAGAAAAGTTCTTCAACCTAGTTTCTGAAATTATTTTACAAAAAAATTGAAAAAATCATGGCTTGACATTTTGCCATGTTGGCCACCACTATCACCTCAGAGCCTCTAGTCCCAGTTAAAGTTATAGTAAAAACAACAGGGACATTTCTATTTCTCTGTGATCTAAAATTACTTAACAAGAAAAGCACCAGACAGAGATCTAATATACTTGACTCACTCCAAAAACATAAGTGCTTGCAAAAGTATATCAAAAACTATGTTTTAACTCAGTTCAAAAATTAAAACTCATACAAATTCATTACAACCAGAGACATATTTCAACTCTGCTAAAATAATTAGCGATGCACCGAGTGCAATTTTCTGGCCAATCACTTTTCTTTGAAAAGTCTCACCTGCCAATTCTGATATTTTTGTCTGAAAAGTTATTAAATATAGTGAAAAGTCTAAAGAAATTAGCCACTTTATTTTTTCACTCTCAGTATGTGAGGAATCTATGCACGTGTCATTTAAGAAAATTAATCATGTTTTCATTGAATTACTAAATGAAATAAAGCTTTCAATATTACAGCTGTGTATTATAAGAACTAGCAGTTCCAACATCATAGTGTCAGACATTTCATCCCCTGCCGCTTCACTTCTGCTGAACTTGCTGGGTTATAATAAATCGTGTCTATCTTGCTTATATTAATCGTCAGTAGGATGTTTTGTAAAAGTTTACAGATTCAAGTGAAGAGGTAAGAGAACCAGAAGTAGTTCAGATACTTCCTGCTTTGTTCTGAGTCCTCCTAGAAAGTGAAACTGTGGACTTGGTCTCAGCCATTCATCATCTCATGCATGCTCACGACTGTTAAAAGACTCACTGCAAGTATTTCACAAGAACAAAATGCACAACTTATGTTTTTATCAATAAATAACTTAACTACAGGAGGCTGTTTTTGTCTTTAGGTGAACTTGGCCACTAGACTGCGCATTTCTAATTTCAGCAGCAGGGTGAGTAATTTGTGGGAAACTGGAGGGGAGGGCTGATTTTGCTCAATCTCTGTGGACTCCGCCCCTGCACTCGGCCAAAGGAAACCCTGTCAGTGAGGGCATGGGGGGAGAAAGACACAGTAAGACACAGTGAGAAGGACAGTAACTCAGGCCACACCCCTTTTCCTCTTAACCTCTCAACCCTCGCCCCCCCCCCCCTTCTCCCTCCGTCCGACTGGTCCCTGCCAGATAAAGTGGGAGACCCTGTGTACCAAACCTGAGGCGCCCATCCCCCCCAAAACATGTATCCTCTCCTCTCTCTCTCCCCACACACACGCACACACACACGCACACACCGCCAGAACCGAAGACATTAAGCAAGTGACAGGAACCTTAGTTGGATATAATCTCAAAGCAACACACACACAGAACACACACCTTCCATAACGAGAAAAAAGAATAAGTAGAAATTAACTCTTTCTGTAGGCCTCAGTAAGCGATCAGCGGCCTTTTGTTTTGCACAAAGAACTCGTGTGTGTGTGTGTGTGTACTGAAGAAGGAAGAGGAGGGAAGATGCGGTGAAAGCAGCAATAAGCTAAAGCAATTAAGATAAACGAACAGTAGCAGAGAGACTGAAGGGCTGGAACCATTACAGAACCACAGCAGCCCAGTGCTGACCTGTTCACACTGGGAGAGTCCTGCTTACACTGTAGGAGGTTCAACGGTTTATACATGTAATAAAACATCAGCATGCTGACAGCTTACACTACATTTAATATTTAACACTGCTTCATGGAGACATTCAGTGCCTATAAAAAGTATTCAACCCCTTTGGATGTTTTACATTTGGCTTTTTTGACAAAAAATTACAAAGAGAAACAAAAACCTTTCATGTTAGAGTGAAAACTGATTCCTACGAAATAATACAAATTAAATAAAAATATGTGAAAGAAAAAATAAGACAAATAATTGCATAAATATTCACCCCCTTCAAAGTGACTAAAAGCAATTAAACCACGTCCAGTCAGTTGGTGCTGGTCGTCTCATCGTGAGTGGAATAGAGGTCACCTGAAACAGTGATGTTCGTATAAAGGACCAAGCAGGTCTAAACAGTCGACTGGTGGTCACATGGTTGTGGGACATTCGAGCTCCTCTTTTTCACAATAAAACTTGGCCTACGGACAAATTTAGAAAAGTGCGGCACACAAAAAAAATCGGATGTATAAAGCCGTACATGTGTACACAGCTGCGCATCTTTCCTTTATACGTCCCAATTTGTGGGAAATAGAGCGCAGCTGCTGGTCCGCCCTGTCGCCACCCATAAATACATTTGTGAATTAGTACAAATACCCGGAAGTCTGCCACCACTGAAGCAATAAACATGACAACGTCCTAGCAGTATAAGTATTTATAATAATAATTATTATATGTTTCATTTAAAAGGTGCTTTCAAGGTACATAAGGTCACCTCACAAAAATCAAAATAATTAATTTTAAAGAAAAAAAATCCAAATAAAAAAAAAGAAAATAAAGAGATCGTGCAAATGCCTGTTTGAACAGCAGTGCGTTCAGCCGGGATTCAGAGAGTCCTTTGAGTGGGGAATGTGGACGTTTATTATAAACAGAGAAATCGTCCATAATTGTACATTTACAGAATAGAACTGCTTTACGTCCATAAATGCGCATTCACAAAGCGGGCATGGCTCGACTGAAGGATGACTGCAGTTGCACCGTTAACACTTGGCTCCTTATTTGAGTTTTGCTCAGAGCTCCGGAACGATCAGTCCGGGTAATCTAAACAATAATAAACCATCATCAACGTTTCCCAGCAGATCAATATGATCTCTGAACACACGCGCCCTAATCCTTCCATTGGCGATGTTCTCCATCAGAGCCAAAGCGTCCACAATTACGCGGCACACCTTCGCGCAGCTACTTATATATGTGTGATTGTTTACACACCTTGATCACCTTAAAAATAATCAGACCTGACCTGTTTGGAGTTATTCTGCTGATCCAACCTTTTCTTTTTCAGTCAGAATGAAATGACCCCAAAGATGCATTTTACGCGCTTCGGCGCACAGAACAGTTGCATCTTTATGAGACAAAAACTATTTACATTGGAGTGAGGTTTTCGCATCCTTTTATTTTTATTTTCTTTATTTTGTGCGTGTTAGCTTATTGTCTGAGGTTCAGTTTCATCGTTTACGTTTAAACAATACAATATTAAAATCATGAAAAAAAACATCGAGTTTGATGCTTCTTGGTCTAAATAACACTGAATGTCGTCAGATTTCAGTGTATTTAGCTGAGTTTTGATGCTTTGTAGTTTGATATTGTTCACAGAAAACGTTTGCGTGGCTGCCGCACATTTTCACGGCAGGTCAAAAGTTTGCATATATTTACGCAAACTTTCACACTGCATTCATCTGTATACATGCAGAATTGTGAGTAAAATATGGCGGCGCACATTTTTTGTGCGCCGCCATATTTTGTTTTATACACGAGGTCCCAGATGAGCATCCTGACTTAGATCCACACTGACTGACTGCAGCCAGAGGAGCAGCTACTGAATACTGACTGAAGGGGGCAGTATTTATCAAATTGCTCATTTTATGATACACATTTTTGTCTTTATTTTGTAGAAATCAGTTTTCAGTTTAACATTAAGAGTTTCTTTGGAACTTGTTTTGCCAAATTATTTTGATCATGTCTTAAAAAAGCAATACAAAGGGTGAAACATACAAAGGGGTGACTACGTTTCTAGGCGATGTAACAGCATCACTGAGTGTGGGCCAAACGTGATACATGTCAGTGTTTCTGCTTCAATGTGACAGTCACAGCTGCCATGTTCACTTCTATTAGCTGGACTAGCCTGTTGCTGGTCAGAGGAACATTGAGTTGTTCTCATTATCTGAAACATGTCTATACTGGCTATGTATCTATAAGCCATTCTTTGCTTTTGTGAAAATATGAAAGAAACGGAAAATAAAGAGAAGCTTAATCTCAGGAAGGGTTTGAATACTATCCCTAACCTGGAGAGCACCACAAACTGATAAGACATTGTTCACTTTGTGAAGGAAGATATAACCGTAATCCATTTACACACATCTGGTTTATTACCGTTAATCTACCAGGTGAACATCAGCGGTAATTTCCACTGTTCCTGACACAACGATTGTTACTGAACACAAAACAGAAAACTCATCCCAGTTCCAAACCAGTAGGCTTTCACCTTGCTGTGTGGTTTGGGTTTAAAATGTTGCATTTCAGAAACCTGAACAAAGACGTCTCAGTGAAAAGAGCTGGAGGCGGGCTTATACAGAACAAAAACCAAAAAAATCACAGGGGCGCCGTGTTTTAAACACTTGAGTTCGATTCGTTCATAGATCAAGACAAAAAAAGAACAGTAAAAACATTGAAAGTCAACATGAAACAAGTTGGATTAGCACTGGAATCCCATGGTCTCACTGCCCATTACTGATATTACCCATAAGGCATTGCACCTAAGTCTATGTGCTGATCCAAAAAACCCTTAATAAATGAAGCTGGCATCTGTTTGCAGGATTACTGTAATATTGTGATTTGTGTAGAGTACTTAAAATTTCTCCCTTCACTTCTCTACAAAACACTACAATACAACAACTACAAGACAGGAGGGTTGGATCAAATGTTTTCTGGGTGATGTCAAAGGGAGTTCACTGATTGGAGTTTTCTGGCCGATCATGATCTTTAAAAACTTTGACCTGCTGATTCCAATCTTGGCACCTGACACCAATTCCTTTAGTCTGAAAAGTAGATAAACATAGCAACAAAGTCACTAAGTTGGCTACAGTGGGGAACTATTTTAGAGTAGTTGCCTTTCTGATGCCGTAGTAAAACACAGGAGTTCCAGTAACTCCTGCATCTCACTAGACACCAGGCATACTTCACAATAACAATGAAAAACTGACCTGAATGCAGCATCTTTAATTACCTCATAAAGAGAGTTCAGTGAAGGAAACAGTGACGGCATCTTTTGTTTCAGCCAATAATCGCAGTAAGTAACAGACTGCTGCATCCTAAACGCACAGAGGAGTGTTATCACAGCTCCTTCCTCCCAGCTGCTGTTAGACTTCAGAACCATCACAGATCCAAACAAACTCAGGAAGTGAAACATTTTCTACCTTTTTAAACTAACCTACTCAGTTGCACGTTCCTTTGGACTGGAGTTAGCTTAAGGGTATTTATGTTGGAATGTTGCCCTTACTATACAATATTTTGTTCTTTATTCTGTTTTATGTATTCTCTGTGTGAATCTATTTTCTTTGACTGCCTGACACTTTGCTGCACCTGCACAGAAATTTCTGTTTTATTCTATTCACCTAGAAAACCAAAAACCTTTGTTGGTTTTCTTTCTCCTGAAGATGGTTCTCATTGAGAGAAATCTAAATCTGCAGAAATAAGAAGCGCTACAAAAATTAAAAATCAAAATGAGTCAAGAAAAGTGAAATGATTGCGCCATCTCAAAGCATGGCAGGAATCACTGTGAGCATTTTGCTGGAGCGGCTGTATGAATACTGGGTTCCTGCGGATCTACGGCAGCATCCTGCATCAGTCCAGTCAGCTGGAGGCTGGCATCAGCTAACTCTTCATTCAGCCGCTCCACAAGGACATGTCAAAGCAGCCAGCAGGCACATTGAAGACACACAAAGGAATTAAGAGTCATTCTAATCAGTCACATCTCAGGCAACACCACACACGCACACACCCCCACACACACACGACTGTAGTGTCTCACTGTGGTGGCATCACAGAGAAACATGCCAACATGACTGCATCCATTTTGAGGTGTGTTGATCTGTGTTTTAATGTCTTTGTTAAGAGCACTGTAGACCAGGAGGAGGAGGGGAAGGGGAGGGGGAGAAAGGTGGGCTATCAGGAGGGGGTCTGGGAGGGGTGTTTAATGAACGGGATCCATTTTTACCAGACTGCATGTCATTAGCACCACCCACTCCCCCTCCCTCCGTCTACTCTCTGATCAAACAAGGAGGAGATTGGACTGGATCAGGGTGGGGCAAACTAGGGAAGGAGCCTCAGCTGAGACAACAACAGTGGTTGCTACAAATGTGATTATTGATTATTGGTGCATTTATTTGAACAGCATGCTTTCCTCTTGATTTCAACTGGTGAGCTCCTTAGTGTGATTGATATATTCTATTAACCTAGAAGTAAAAAAACATAAGCATGAATCTTATAAACCCCATTGTTAGATTACTAATCACCATTATTCTAATAATAATGCTCCCACAGGATAATCTTGCACCATGACAATACTGAAAACTGGGCCTGATGAACATGTTTCTCCCACAATTTCAAAATAAAACTCATGAGAGTTTTATAACAACATTCATATTGTGGTCAACTAAATAGTTTCTTCTTTGTCCGTCAGACTACATTGATTTGGGGATTATTTTCAGAGATGTTTCCATCTCTGGTGGAGGGAGGAGTGACTTTGCTCGTGTCTGTGAATAAGTGTAACTGTTTTGGTTTCAAAGAGCTCCCAGCCTGTCAGCCTCCATGTGACTGAAGATAACTGGACACTCAGTGTGTCTGCACTGCAGCATGCAGCCAGGCTGACCTGACTTTCTGCAAACGCCAAGAACAACCTACAATCCAAGGCCCTGTTTACATGACAACGATTTCTGGTGAAAATGGAAGCATTTTGTTATAGTCTGTACTAGAGGTGTGCCATCATAATCAGGCGATTTTCGTGAAAAAGTGTATGATAGGTGATCACCGATCACGGTCTCTTGTTGCCGATCACCTGTATCTCATTCGCAGCCTGTGTGTGCGGCTGTCTCCTCTTTCCTTCACACTGCGCAAGCGCGGAGCAGTAAATCCTAAGCAATGTGGTGTGGAACTAGAACGCTCTGAGAGTGAACGGGGAAGTTTGCGTGTTGCGGTGGAAAATTACCACGTCAAAATGCATCAACACAACGAATCTATTGTGACATTTAAAAAACAAGCGCTTGACGGAGTTTGGCTACATCGAGGCTCAATGCAGGAAAAAAGGACATCCGGAACGGCCAGTAAAGCAGCGCACAACTACCAACACTCACCCGGATTAGCATCACGGTCAGAAAGCTAAACAAATAACCTGAAAAATAATTTAAGTCTTCGAGCTGCGGTGGAAGACGCTGGTTCTGTTCTCGTTGTTGAACCGCCGCTACGCTCTACTGGTAGTAATATTTCACAGACGTAGCGCCATTTC
This sequence comes from Girardinus metallicus, assembly GCA_903067095.1. NCBI lineage: Eukaryota > Metazoa > Chordata > Actinopteri > Cyprinodontiformes > Poeciliidae > Girardinus > Girardinus metallicus. The sequence goes on along the minus strand of CAEGAE010008970.1, from coordinate 22,122 downwards.
TGCTCCATCAGACAGTGAACACTCACACCGAACCTCTGCTTAAAGCTGCAGCATGTAACTTAAAAAAAATAAAAGATTTTGGATATGTATTAAAACTTAACACAAGGCAGATAATCTCTGAAAAAAGAATCGATCTCCTCTGCCTCCTCCTGTGTTCTGCAGAATTACTCCGCTTGGCCAGAAACAATCAGAACCAACATTAATCAGCTAGCCATGTATCAGGAAGGATTGTTTATTTTGATGCAGCCTGCGTTTGACTTTGAATCAATGTTTCCTTTTTTACCTGACATTATTTGATATAGGCAGATTTACTTGACTCATGTATAATTTATGGTACTGAGAGCCTTACTATTAAATATCATTTTACTGATTGCTGGTTTTTCAGTTGTCCTTTTGTGTTTTGACTGAGTAGCTGCTGTATTGTGCCTGCAAGTATTTTGCATGTTTTACGCCTAAATTAAGTGACTTTATTGCCAGATCATTTTTTAATTTTGTCAGATCACATAGTATTTATACCTAAAGCAAAAAATTAACAGTCAATCCAGGTGATCAGTGATCGGCCGAGATCGGCCTCTTTGGTGATCGGTATCTGAATAGGCAGCAGAAAACCTGATCAGAGCATCCCTAATTTTATGTATGTTATCAATGACAAAGGAATGCATTTTGGTTTTGTAATTTCATTTTTAGTATCTTTACATCGATGCTTTTAGCTTCTTATTTTTATTCTAGATGTTTTTGGGATCACTTTACATTTTTTACGGAATACAATAAGTTTTATATATACACACACACACAGCTAACTGTATATTTGTATAGAGTATAAGAAGTTCCACAGAAAGAAGGAAAAAGTAACAGCAACTAAATGTCATGGAGATCCAATCATGGGTTTTATAAAGCATAAAAAATGCAATCCTTTCTGCTTCACATTCTTCATTACTGATGAAGAGGAGAAAATGTCCATCAACATGACTAGTTGTAACAAGCATTGCAAATGCAGCCATGCAGTCCACTGTTTCGGTCAATTACAGTGTGGGGCTTTTGGAGATACTGAGTTTAAATGGTGTTGAGGCGTACTGCAGCCTGATTTCCCCCGGTCTTCCAGGCCACTGTCCCACAGCTAGAGGCTGCACAGCCAGAGGCTAGCTGCCTGAACAATAGGTGGGGGTGGACCTTATGCGTGTCTGGGTTTGCTCAATGAGAATAAAAGGAAATGGTCTCTTGTGTCTGAATCCAAATAGATGGATGTTCTGGTTCAGGCAAAAAGAGAAAGATATGGTTGTGAACTTCTTTTACCAGCAGATTAAAGTGATGTTGCACAACATGGAGATCAGTACAAAAAAAATACAACGTACGTACATATATTGCTGTGATTTCACAATTCGATTAATTTTTATAGAGACAAAAGAATGAAACTGCAGGTGGATTGGCTAAAAATATGACTACAGCACAGCTGAAGTGTCTCTAACAGACTTCTCATTCCCTGGAAATGATGAATGGTGTAATAAGGGCAGACTGAATCAACATTGGAATCATTGGGAAAGTATGTGCTGTGGAATGGGAGCAGAGAATCGGTCCATCCAGCCTCCAACTGGCTCTCCATTGTTCAGACAGCAGGAGGCTCACATTGAAGGGGTATGTTCTGTGGTCAGGAGCCAAATCTGTTAACTCAACAAAGCCCTGTGGAGAAGAGGAACTGCCACAGAAAGATCGCCCCTAAAGATCTGACTATCAAAGGGAGGGGCAATTTTGTAACTGATTGAAAGTTTTAAGTGGTGCGAACTGGCACCACCATCATTGTCCATCCTATTTTAAATGGGCTAATTCTGTTTACATTCCAAGCAGCCATGCTGAGGTACACCTGGTTTCCATTTTGTCTCCAAAGGACACATTCATATGACCCAGGCACTTTCATTTTCCTCAAAAGGTTCAAAATATTCACTTCAGATCAGTAAATTTAATTAAATTGACTATGTCTATATAAAAACTGGACCTGTTTGTTTTATAAAGCAACTGTAGACAAAACCTGTTGTGAATCTGCACTATATAAGTAAACTCCAAATTACAGCTAAAATTCCATCTTTTGCCAGTGAACCTAAAATTATGTTGTCTTGTAGTTACATCTAAGAACTAGATGTAACTACAAGACATCTAGTAGTTAGAAGGTTTCAGTAGAAACCTTCTAAGCACTTTGCAGCAGTTTGAATAGTCAGATAGCCCTGTACAAACAAAAGGTAAAAGTGTTGCTTGTCTTAGCTCAGTGTTGTCCCAAGATTATAGAAGCTTTCGCAAACAGCATCGTCTCTAGAAAAGGTTGATGGAAAGAGCAAAATTTTAAATAACTTTCTTGATTTTAGCAAGAATGTTTTCACGCTCACTTGAACTGGTTTTTGGCTTTTCCAAAAAAATATCTAAAGCATTCGACATGGAGAACTTTCCTGAAAAAATGTCAAACCTTCAGCTTGGGGAGGAGGACTCTGTCCATTTTTCTGAGATGTGTTGTTTTTTTGTGCAACATTGTAAAAGTTCACTCAAAGTTCACAAGATAACTAGATGGAAGCCACTGTGTTTTCTAGAGAGCCGAGTTTATAGGGACAGTAACACAATGCCATGCGATTCTGATTAAATGTTTTTAACTTCAGCAAAACAAATTTTGCAGAAGAAAAAGAAATTTAAAGGAATTGGTTAACTTTATTAGAGCAATTCAGAAGAATGTAGGAGAACTTGAATGTGGGGGGATATAAAATTAATTTTATCACATTTCATCCACATTTTAAACACATGAGACTAAAGACAAAAAAGCATGAATAGATCATTTTACAACACAAGCTGATAACTTTGATTTGCACTCACTGCAGAGCAGGACAACCCACCAATGAAGAGGCAAACCTACTAAAAGGCCTGAGAAAAAGAGTCACTGATCATTACCCATGGTAAGGGTAGTCAGTGGTGACTGAATGACATGCATCAATGAAGGAGGTCTTCGCTATGGTTTCCCATGGTTTTCAGCTAACTGAAAACACATTTGTTCTACTGTACAGGACAGTAGAACAAGTCCACAACGTCCATGTCCTGTTCTGGTTCTAGATGTCTTGTGGGGCAACAAATGGTTCCTGTAAAATAAATTATCAATAAAAACATCCTCTGGCCGTCATTCCCCAAAGGGGCAATAATCAGGCCATTGAATGACCATTTAGAATGGATCCTCTCTACAAAACAATTGGTTTTAGAGTCCAGTTTCCCACTGCTATTCATCCATAATAGTGGTATACTTCTTGTACAGGCTTTCCAAATTTTTAGCGGAAGAGAAGCTTCACATGCTGGAGCAAGAGATTATACAGCATTTAAGAGCGTCAGAGGATTTCAAAGGATCAGCATGAAGAGGAGGACTTTCCCATCAGAGCAGAGCACAGAGTCTAATTACAGGCTGCAGTGACGAAGGCTCTACCATGGACACTTAAATCACTGCTGACCCACTGACCTCCACAGTTTACCAGTAAGCACAGCTCTTTATAACCCAACAGAAGAAAAGGAAAGCTGAGTCTTTCCAAAAGACAATGAAGCCAACAGCTCTCTCATACCTCAGCCTAGAGACACAAACCACCAAATCTTTCCTCTGCTACACCAAAGCAGAACTACAGCTCCATTAGTGGGAAACAGTCACATTCCTAGGAAACAGAATTCTGAAATAATGTGACTGATGAAGTAATGAGTATTTATTCATTGGTCTGTACCATGTATGTGTTATGTGTTTTATAGAATGGCTTCAGAAGCTCATGGCTGAGCTGCAGATAGGAGGCAGCCAACTCACCAAGTGGAAGGGGCACAGAAAGCCAAGTTTTTGGACAGAGAACTTGAACAGATCAAAGCAGACCTACTGGAACCTTTGACTGTCTCCGTAGCAACATTCACGAAGCCTGCCAAATATACAAGTTGTGCTAACATCCTTCTGTACAAGTAGCAAGCCTGAACATCTTTGTGCTTCAGCAGTTGGTTACCATATAGATTTTGGATGTATAATATTGGAGAGTTGTTGTTGACCAAAGAATCAGACAGATGAATAAGAACACCAAATCTGATATGATGAGCACAGTTTGATCTGAAGAAAGATTCATGAAGAATGGGAAATCTTTTTGTTTCATAAAGTCTTCTTAATATTAGGGCTTGCTTAAATATTTACAAAAAATGTATGCACCCCTAATTTCACATACTGTGTGGCTCCACTGATAACCAATACATAATGTGAGCAGTTTCTTTTAAAAGGTAACAAACTAGACTTAAAACAAGTTCAGGCAATATTTAAAAAGTTAATGGTTATCACAAGATAAAGTCAGCTACAGACTAGGATAAAGGCACCAGCAGCATTAAAACAGAATAAGACAGACTCAGATCTATCCCAGTGTAGTAAGGACTCAAACATCTGGACATGTCAACTTTCTGGTAACCTTGGGATACAACTTGAAGTAAAGTAATTGGTATGAAAACAAAGTCCTGGGTGCTTGGTCTAAACAGGTTTGGAAGTCAATATTGTAGAGAAAGACATCCCTGTAACACCCAGTATAAAAATATATTTGGAATATAATCATGGCACAACAAGAAGCATAAAAGTTTCCAAATCCTGAACTCTGCCATTACGAGGGAATTGATGACACTATTGTTACTTTATAAAAGATGTTCACAATTTGAGGTGCACCAACTCTAGTTTTCTGGTCGATCACCAATCGTTAAAAGGTCTGGCTGACCGATTCCATTTTTGGCCAAAAAAGTCACTAAATATAGCAACAAAGTCACTAAATTGGCAACATTAGTGACTACTAATGTTAATACATATAGTTGTGAGTACAGTTAACTTCAAGGAAAAGTGGATAAAAGTTTATGAACAAAGTAAAACAACAGATGAAGTAAATGAAGTGCAAATAAAACTGGGAAAAACAAGTGTCTTATTGCTGCACTGCTGCTGGAAGATATTCAACAACTTAGGCAAATATAAATGGGTCAAATTACATTGATTTCGAGGCAAATTAATATCTTTGAATAATTCATTTTTCTAGTGTCGATTATATTCAGGCATTTTGAGAACCCTAATCTAGAAACATTTTTACTCTGTTCTTAGCATCAAGAAAAGTGGGTTATAGATTGCTATTCTTGTTAAAATTGCCACAAATTTCCATTATTCTTTAATATACATCCTTTCATCTTAATGTCTCTCTTGGCAAACTTTAGCAACGCAGCCACTAAAAATATGAGAACTACGGGCTGTAGTGTAGAAGAATACACTACAGATCATACATTATGATTATTGGCATGCAAAATTTGTATGCATAGCACTTAAAAAATAATAAATGGAACGAGATGTTTGGTGCAGACTCGGCATCATTTCATACCCACCAAGGGATTGTCCCACCACTTTGCTTTTTCAGTATCTGACATTTTTACTTGACCTTTGAGAAAATAAACACTACAACCCCTGAAAGTTTAGGCTTTGAAAAGTGTGATAGTGTGATGTCAAATATCAAATGGGGGATTTTACCATCACAAAAGCTAAATTGAACAGTTAGCATATTAAGCTACATAAACCTTGCATGAAAAATTAAAGAGGTATATGAAGCTGTGACAGTCATGAAATGCCAAGGAAGGAATTCCATTATATGGCCTTAAATAGTATTAAAAGGTCCACATATACCTGGACAAATTACCTCAATTTTACACTTGACAGGTACAAACTAGAAGAATAAAATGCCTGCGACTGTAAAATATTGCATCACAAAATACAGAATTTAGGTTGGTGGCAGCTGGATATTTGATTAATTGGACAGAAATTAAGAATTTAAAGATAACAGAGGAATTATTCAGCTGTTTGGAAAACAGTGGGACTTTGGAGCCAAAGTATAAGCTCTCGTAAGAAACTAGGAAGTGTAACTGCTCTGTGAAGTTGCACTACAGCCCAGGAAAAATACTTTTGTTGTTTTATTCCTTCAATGGGCAATCTGTTCTGCAAATATTGCACCAGTTTTTTTTTTTTTTTTTTAAACCTAATGTGCAGAAGGGCTCTGTCAACTTCATACCATCCAAATAGGCATGAGAAGTGTCTGGAGACTGACTCATATTCTACTCTGACATTGGACAGTAAGGATCTATTGGAATTAAAGTTTTAAACTAATAATAAAGATGTGTCTTTTATAATATATCACACATTATTGATATTCTGTTGTTTATAGAGTCAAACTAGGAATCTAAAAATCTTCTTGGGCAGAATCTGTAGTCAGCAACTCTGCACACATGCTGCTTTTAGCTTCCCGCACTGCCTAAGCACTGCTACCTTAAAGAGAGTAATGGGTGGGGCTGCTTTAGTTTGCATGCTGTGACTCTCCAAACAGCCCATTTTATCTTTCCTGTAAGCAAGAGAAAAAGAATGGGAGTGACCAGTTGTACACTCCCATTCACCTGTTATAACATATTCATTCAAGAATCAAAACATTAGCGAGGAGTCACTGTTCTACCATCTGACAATTCACATCACAAACCATTCATGTGAACCCTGATAACATATGAACAGAGCAGGAAAAGAACAAACATGTTAAAATAGCAGAGCAGCGACACAAAGACACTAGAGCATCATGAATATGTGAACACAGCTATATTTAGAACCTTAATTTTTTGGGATTCCTTCATTTTATCCTTTGCCTGTATCAACTGAACATAAAGAATGCTCTTTTAAAATATTATCATAGAAATATAACATATTTACACTTTTTTTTTTAACTCAAGTACCACTCCTCCCCATGTATAAAATATATTCAAGATTTTGTTAAGTCTTTAAATGCCAGAATGTCTTCCTCTATTTTTAATAAAGAAAGCCCAGATTCCATAACACAAAATATATATTTTTATGGCAATTAGCTAAACAAGTTGTTGGTCAGAGAGATTTACAGACAACATTGATCCATACTACATAAAGTATTTGTGTTTATTTTTTGAATTTTTGAAAAGTCAACCAGACAGCTGCAGCTGATCCAGAACGCTCCTGCTCGTGTTCTCACTAAAACCAGGAAGATAGAGCACATCATCCAGATTTAAAGTCCTTTTACTGGCTCCCTGTAGCTCAAATAATATACCTTAAAATACTGCTGTTAGTTTACAAGTCACTGAAGGGTTTAGCACCACAATACATTAAAGATATGCTGTTGTTATAACAATCATCCAGATCTGATCTGCATCCCCAGAACCAAACATGGAAAAGCAGCATTCAGCTTCTATGCACCGCAAATCTGGAACAAACTTCCAAAAACTGCAAAACAGCTGAAACACTGAGTACCTTTAAATCAACACTTAAACAGTAACTGGACCACCATAAGTTGTAGTCTGTATTCCAACTTTTCACCTTGCTCATTTGTTGTTTTGTGTTTTCATCATGTAAAGCACATTGAATTGCCTTGTTGCTTAAATGTGATATATAAACAAACTTGACTTGCCTAAGAAAAAACTAGCCTAGAAGAAGTGCAGTGGACAAGCAGTTAACAGCAACAAGAGACAGAACAGAGCAGCAAGAAAAACAAAGAAAACAAAGAAGGTGACCAAATAGTAATAAAAACCCAGACAGGACGGATTTAAACAGACCTGCGACATTTCATGTCCAGGTCTGGAATGACCCGAGTATGAAATACTGTGTTGGTTATCTTTTTCTGCAAACTGAGAAACAATCGATTCACTCCACAGTTTATGCTAAACCAATGAGTCCAGCAACATCTGGGATGGAAAGAAGCTTACTGCTAGTCAGTCAATGCGGTAACAAATCAGGCCATGAAAAGATAAATGTGATTTTTATTGCTGCCCTGCATCAACCAGCAAAAGTTTACCCTGCTTTGTTAATGAGACAGACCTGAGCTTGGCATTGATCTGATACCATTTGGTTTTAATTTCACAATGTTGCCATTGGTAACACAAGTCTGTTTCTGATGTAAGACAGGATGTGGCTGTGTTGGTTCCTGTTACAGTGTTAGCTACAGCCAGCTGATGAGCAGATCAGACAAAACGCCACACTGCATGTGTGTGGGTGAGAGTGCTGAACAGCTAAGCCTGAATGCTGGAACAGAGAGAAGCACACAAGTTCTGCAAGGGATGGTGAGCTTTCTCAGGTTCTCAGAATAACACCTCCAATTGAAGATTTATGTTAAGATTTATTGTAAACATACACCTGTACTACTGAGTATGCTACTTTATCTTGGAACCATTTTACATAAAAAATGATATCTTCATATTTACCTTTCTAAAGTTCCGGAAAGCTGTTTGAGAAATGTTGGCGGAAGTAAATGTTGCTTCAAATTTCAGGATTCCAAAATCTAAAAGAAAAAGTCTCTTATGCACGAGTTCTCCAGCAGCAACCCTCTATTGTATCCAGTGCAATATGAACCTGGCCTAACACTCGCATAACAAATTAAACAGATTCCCTCCATTACCTCTGCTTAGTATGCATAATTATGTATTGCCCAGAAACCGAGTCATTGCTACATTTTCACAATAAATTAGCAATTAGTCATTGGCCAATTTCAATTTCACATTCACACCCCTCCAAACGAACTGGATTTTCTACACAAACCATCTAGAGTTCGCTTAAAGTGGACTAAACAGGGGCTGGGGGGAATGCACACTAAGACTTAATGACTTAACTTATTAAATCAGAATGAAACGGGCTCTGATTGATGACTAGTTAGAAATCAGGACAGCTTGTGGATATACTTACTCATCTTGAAGCTTTGTAAATTAGAAACGCAGAAGAACTCCATCCTATCCAAGATTTTGGACATATTCTATCCTACCTAAGTAGTTCTTACCTGTTTTTACTCAGTCTCACTGTGGAAAGAGAGGTCACAAAGCTAAAAGGAATTAGACACATAATTTTGAAACTGTTCAGCTGTGTGGACAGCTGGACAGTATCAAAGGTCTGTCCACAAAATAAGATAACCATTTTTGTCCATCACTATTGACATGGAAATATCTCAATCTGGGAGAAACTGGAGAAATTATATTTTCTGATGCTTCCTTCCTAATAGGCTGCAAGCTTTAGTTTAGTTTCCTATGCAAACTTGAGTGCTTTAATGACAAACAAGTGATACACTCTGGATATAATTTGCACTTAAAGAGAAAAACGGATGAAAAGAGAAGCAAATGTAACATTTATAATGAATGAGGCTCATAATATTCAGTAGATATTTTCAAATAAGTTCACACTTCATACTAAACAAATATCCTGTGTTTGAAATTGTGCCAGGAAGTAATAAATACACAGCTGAGAGACAGTGGCAAAATTGTCATGGCAACAGTACTGAAAACATCAAAACTATAGAAAAACATGCAGTAATGTGTTAAAGCTCTTCTATAATTGGCCATGCAGCCAAAGGGTTGTTTTATGAGATCAGATCTAGCTAAACTTCAGTTATCTGGTTGTACATTTCTGGTTGGAGATCACTTAGGCATGACAGGGATATAGTGTTTTTACTCTTACATGTAAGAGTGAAATTTGAATTCAGATAAAGGCTGCGCCAAGACTCTCCATTACCTAGGTGATCTATTCAATTAATCCCTGCTGGAGCAGACAGGAGATGTACCACAAACTTTCCAGAGGAGAGTGAGTCTCAGCATCTTTACAGTCTAAAGCCCATTCTCCATTGTCAAGTTTCACTTTAGCTGGTTAATGTCTGGTTAAGTTCTAGCCAAGTTGGGTGTATTGATCCTCACTATGTGGGGGGTGAATATGGGCAGGAATGTGGAAACATGGGCGATCAGCGAGCACAAAGACTTGTGGTGTCATTGGGCATGTGTGCCCTTGGGCAGCCAGTTTCACCAGAATCTCTTGGTATATTTGTTTGTTGCAGGGTTCCCCATCCAGTTGATGCCTCATGTGCTCTTCAGCAAAATCTGATAAAAAGATGTTTGACCATGGCATTATCAATTTCAAGTTTACCATGGAACGATGGTGGTGATAGTGGCAGGAATTCATCCCATAATCAGCGGTTCGATCCCCGGTCCATCCACATTCATTGTTGGACATACAAGTTAGACACTTGCCTGCTTAGTTGTAGTCAGAGGGCCCGGTGGCACTGGTGCACGGCAGCCTCACCACTGCCATGCGTGAAAAGGTGAATGACTCAATGTAGTGTGATGTCGCGATAAACAATAAATCAATTAATCTCATAATAAATGAAAATTATCGACCTCATTTTAATTTATCGGCTTTATAGTTTCTTCCTGCCTTTTTCTCTTTCTATTGTTGACAGTGGATGAAAAAAGGCTCAATTATGGTGCTCTCCACTGACTCCTACCTTCTTTATTCCCTCAGCGCACGGGTGTCAAACTCCAGTGCTCAAGGGCCACTGTCCTGCAGTTTTAGATGTACCACAGGTACAAAACACTGGAATGAAATGGCTTTATTACCTTCTTCTTGTGTAGATAAGTTCTCCAGAGCCTTGCTAATGACCTAATTATTCTATTCAGGTGTGGTGCAGCAGAGGCACATCTAAAAGTTGCAGGGCAGTAGCCCTCCATGACTGGAGTTTGACACATGTGCGTAAGGGAAAAGTGAACTATTGCATCAGGCAGCTGGACATGCCCATCTTCTCTATCTAAATCTAATGATTATTGAAGGGCAATATAGTATACAGACTTCATAATCTGTACTGTTTTAGTTGAATGTAGTTTTCACTTCCACTTTGGTTTTATGTTGTGTTTAGTTTTTATTCAAGTGCATTTTTTGTTAACGGAGACAGTCCATTTTATTTTTGTTTTTGGTTGTTTTGGTTATTTTGTTTACCAGTTCCAGTGTTAAATGTTCTTTTGAAAATAAAGTGCATTTAGTTTTGGCAGGATGTACTTGCATTATTATGTCATTACCATTACATCAGTTTAAAATGGTCTTCAAACAATATTGTCATTTATCACAACAATTTTTGAGAATTAATCACTAGGCAAAAGTTGTTATTGTGACAACTTTTGCTCTAACAACTTTTGCCTAACCACAAGTTTGCGATTGGTGCCTGTATGATTCTGGAAGGTATTAAAAAAAAATTAAAAGATTCAAAAGTTGCATGAACGTCTTCTGTTGTACATTTTTGTTTTGATGGGCCATGTAAGCAATCTAAAGAAAAACTGCTTTAAGCATTTAAGCTGCTCTATAGCATGCTAGGAAAGAGTGAAATAAGCCATTATTAGTTTGTCCCACCACTAAACTTGACTAATAACTTGATACCACTGTGAAGTTTTAACAGTCCCCACAAGGACAAAGAATAATGGACACAAACAGCTTATTTGACGCACTTTTACCGGAAGGCTGTAACGGTTTAACCTCTGGTCACAGTTAACTCAAGTTCTCTTCACATTCCTGAGAAATAAGAAGTTATTATATGACACCTGACATCGATGTTTTATTTTTTTTTTTTTTTGATGGGGGGTGTAGAGATTTGGCTGGAAATCCTATAAACCTTAAGTAGGACAGCATTTGAAAGCAGCAACACCTCCAGTCTTTTCTTTAGAGTACTGCCATCAGCAAGTAAACAGTCTGGACACCAAATACTGCAGGACTTAATGGATCTGCTGGGATACATAAGGCAGGCAGAGCCTTAAGCTTTATTATTTACCAGGCTGTCCATTCTGCACCACCATATCATTTACACAAACTACCCCAGCATCCCAAAGCTGCAGGGACAAACTAAGTTCTGTAGAACAACAGATCTTTAAGGAAGGGCATGCAACTCAGCACAGAAATCTAGCCACTGGGATGTCCTGGTTGGAAGTTCTGTGGTATGGCTCAGCCCGTCTGCCTCACATCTTCTCTGGACTGGTGAAAGGTTTTAGACTCTCTAATGATAAACAGTGATTGTGTGAAAGGCATTGAGAGAAACATGTTTGTGCTAGCATTTGGAAATGATTTATTTGACTTGTATCAATAAATGTAGCCAAGTTCCAAAATAATCCAAACTTAACTCCCCATTTTAAACAGGAAAGCTGTGTATGACTGAAATAACCTTGATAAAGAGCTTATTTTCCTCAGCTGGTGCTTTCTCAGATGGCTGCACTACCAAAGGAGCTCAGACTGAACGGAAGCTAATCTGGAGATCTGTTAGCATTTTGTTTTACTGAAAATAACTAAAGAAGCAGATGCAAATGGAAGCCAAGGAACTGACTGGCCAGAGCCACAGCTCTCTAACCATTCTGTTTTCACTCTTCATTAAGAGCGAAAACTATATGTTACGTAGTTGCATGTACCAATGCCATAGCTCCGCCACCCATTTGTTGCAACGGGGAAGGTAGAAAATGGATTTGTCTGGTTCGTCTGTAAAGGTGCACTAAGCGTCAGCTAAAGTCTATCCGCTCCAGCAGATAGACTTTACCCGCCGAGCCTATACCCGCCGAGCTCTTCCAAACTGTTCGCTCTGAGTCAGCCACCAGGCAGCAGCTCCAGGAGAAGGGTTGTTGTATTCCATGCTTTGTGCCAGTCATTTTAAGGACTCCTATTGGTCCCCTGAAAAACCGTAAAAACCAGGACATTATTATCAATCAATGAAATCCCTCCGGATGCTCTGGACTGAACTTGAAAATTCGGCTGTTAGCACTTAACAATCAACGACTTATAGGCGGAAGTGAAAGACCATTGAAAAAACATATTAATCACCTGGCTGGAACATGGTGCGCTAAACAGTATAATATAATTTAAAAAAGCTTCATGGCAGATAATTTACATCAAAGAAATTTAATAATCGAAATACTCGAACTATTCAAGGAATCATGACAGTCTTGTGTGTCTTTAACCTAGCTGCTGTTATTCACCTCCACATTGTGAAGCTATGAAACAGTGACCATGGCAAACTATGAGATGTTCTCAGTCTGAACACACACTCTATGAGGCATGTCTTCAAGCCTTGTAATCTGTTTCTCAGGTTACCACCCCTGAGTCTGAGAAGGGACTCCTCCTTAGCGCCAGTTGCTCCGGTCTGAGAGAGCGAAAATCCAGCAGGAAGTTTCACACAGAGAGACAAAAGACAAACAAACCAACAAAACCCATGAAGAAGAACCCTCAAAAACAAAAAAGTACTTCTTAACCTGTATATATAGCAATGTATGAGTTTACTCCAACTCATGGAAACATATTTAGACTTTCATCTTGTCTGGCATCCTGACAGCAGAAACATGCTGGAACATGGAGGCTTGTGGGAGATGGACCAGAAAAGCAGAGCTGTGAGGCTGCACAGAGCAGAAGTCAACGGTTCACCAAGAGACAACCCACATCCGCAGTACACAGGAAATTAGACTCATGAGGTGGAACACACACATTGCACCAACATCCATGCACAGCTATACATAAACGTGACGCTACACAGATGTAAACAGATGTTTACATCTATATGTTGATTTCAGATCACAGATGCAAATACAGTTCCGTTACCCTTAGCAGGTTCGCTGAGTTTCTGGCAGAGCTGTAGAACATCTGCACAGCAGATGTATGAAGCTGGAAACATAAACAATGCTAGCAGCAAAATGTTAACAACAAGGAGACAATGATCAGATTGCTTAGCGTTAGCAGTTTACTGCTCTATAGCATGCTAGGAAAGAGTGAAATAAGCCATTATTAGCGGTGGGACTAATGTTTCTCCCACCACTAAACTTGACTAATAACTTGATATTATAGCTGAAAACTTAAGAAAAAATTAGTCATCACAGTTAATATAATTAACTAATATAAATTCTGATACAAGTGAAGCCTTTCTGCTAGAACACCTTCAATATTATCCAGTTTAAGTGAAAGGAAGGGCGCAAACCCGTTAGGTAAAACTTGAGAGATTCAGCTGCAACAGCACACTAGGCGGCCAAAGTGCAGAGGCGCAGCGGTGTGATTGGTGTGCGCTGCCAGCTTCATGCCTTATTCAATGCATCAACTATAAACCCATCTTTCAGGAATAATTCTGCTCTGCAAAGACAAATGCAGTCCAGGGTGTATTATTGAAAAAAACTTTCAAACTTTTTTTTAAACAAAAACAAGCAATGCTTAGCTTGGCGGCAGCCCAGCAGGCTTAATACACTGGGGGGAACCATGCGTTAGCACTGAGATGCTGTTTTAGGCCTTCACTGACAGGCCAACTAATTTTAGGCAACTTTGAACACATCAATAACTCTAATCAGTTTTTTGAAGCAGAAACTGACCCCAAAAGGCCAAGAGGAGAGACTTTGTTGTCAATTGTTGCTTGCAGATGTCACTTGTGAATCAGATTTATGGGCTTACCAGAAACATGCAAATACAAATATTCCTGCAAGAACCTTTGTACGATACAAAATAATATGTATATATTTTGTTAAAAATGTTTAACGTGTTAAACTCTATGTAATTCATCAAAATGCTGAAGTCCTGGCTCTAGCAATTATACTAGGGCTGAAACGATTCCTCGAATGATTTGAGTACCTCTATTATTAAAATTCCTGTAGGAAAATTTATCTGCCTCGAAGCTTCGTTAAATTATGTGGCACACCATGTTCCGCCCGGATCATTATTTGTGGAGGGCAGCGGTCTTACTTCCGCCTATGAGTTGTTGTGAAGCGCTAGCAGCATGGTGTGGAAAAGTGCGGTGTATTGCCAGGGTTTGGGGGACAAATAAGGATTGTTGAACTTTGCGGTGCAATGGTTGACTACGACAGCTTTTCTGGCGTTGGAATCGCGTCGTCATGGTTTTTGTGAGTGTGAGTGTGAGAGTGAGAGTGAAAGGAGAGAGAGAAAGAGAGAGATAGATTCCTCGGATAATCGTAAAAGTATTCAATAGAGTACTCGATTACTAAAATATATTATACATTTATACTCATACTTTTTAGAAATGTAGCTGCTGTTCACTGATCCAGGATTTTAATGTCATTTGCAAACAATTTGGAGTTCATCAACATACAGCAAGGAAGAGCTTCCTCAAGTGGTTAATATTTCAGGCAGAAACCAAAACGAGCTGACAAAGTTCCTATCAGCATGTAGGGGAGGACTATGGAGTAAAATCCAGTAGATGGGAACACATCTAATTTGTTTTTTTTTTTTGCAACATTTTAAATATTTGCTCAAAATTCGCATGACAACAAATTGCACTGAACTGCATAATCAGCAGTATCAGTAAGTCTGATAAAAGCTGTGAAGTCATGAGCCAGACTGATGGTTGTATTACAGTAGGTTCTAATGCAGGACAAAACATCCATCCGGTTTCTGATCAGGTTTCTGACATCATTATTTATTTAGCTCTAATAAAAGGCAGCCTTCAATTATAAAAAGAAATACAAAGAATACAAAAACAATGGAGTTTTTGTTTAATAAGAAAACAAACAAACATGACATAAAGACCTTTTTCCCCCTTCCACACCCTCCGCATTATTCACCCACGTCAGCTGTTAGACCTCTCAGATGTGGCGAGTATAGCGTGTGGCTGTCCAAAACCCAATTTGTTCTCAACAACATGAGTCTCTAGCATCCCCACACTCATATATTGGTGACAAAATATATTTTGTCACCATGCGCCCAGTTGCTACATGGGCCCATGGAGCAACTGTTCCTGCTGCCTGTATGCTGGACAAACAAAACCTCCAGTTAGACATCTGCTGTGCCCAGCACCTCTGGTAATAAAATAGGAACTAATATAAAGTAATATCTGCCTTCATGCTGTATGGCATCTTCCTCCCTGAGTACTTCTAAATTGAGAATATTCTGGTTACTTCCCATACAGAAATTCTAAATTTAGACATAAATCTTTGAACTTTTGTTTTGTCATCAGCTTTAAATACTTCATTAATTACATATTCTATTGATAGTTATGATCTCTGTATGGTGGGCTAAATATTTTTCTTTTGACAATAAAAATGGTAAAACATAATGTGTGTGATTAACATCATTACTTTCAGCAAAAAAATTCAATGTTAACTTTCTAATTAATGGTATCAATATGATTTATCTTAACTTTAACCATTTGGCATTTGTTTAGCTGCTTGTTTCTGTCACCATAGAGTGTGTCAATCACACTATAAAATAGGTACAGTTATAACTAGTGTTCATTAAAAGCCTTCCTGTACTACAGACATTCTTAACATTTTATCTAACATTTTAACTCCTTCAAACATTAATTCTATAACTCTAGAAAATAGGCTCAAACCTCATTTGTGTAATGTGATTTACTGGGAAGAAATTGTGCTCGTTTTGCTTTAAATTTCCCAGCCAACTGGTGGCACAAGCCACCTGTCATTCCTATGTCATACTCTTTCAGTAGGAAGACAGGTAAGTCATAATTATGGGCTTTAACAATCCCTTATCACCATAAGGGATTGTTAAAGCTCAGAGATCATACACTTTTTCATGGAAAAATGATTATGATCAGTGGCTGATCGATCGGCACACCTCTACCTAACACCATAAGAAATTTAGCTGGATGACCAATTGTCCCAGAAGTTATTGCGATAAATGATAATATTGTTGTCTTGAAAACATTTTTATGTAATGTAATGGTAATGGCATAAAAATGCAAGGACACATTCTCAAAGATCAATAAACTTTAAATTCTAATGAACATTTAACACTGGATCTAGACGACATTTTACAGAGTCTAAATACATATACGATAGCAACAACAAATAAAATGAATTATGAAGCCTCTGTAGTAGGCTTCATACAAAGTATGACTCTTATAGAGTATCAAAGGGCTCTATAAGAGTATCAAAAAAATTGTCCTTCAAAGAAGGCTAATTGAGAACAATACACCAAACTGAAGAATTATCTAGTTTTTGGTAGAAAGGGAGAGAAAACAGAGAAAACGATAAACCATGCAAATGGAAATGATTGAGTTTTAATTTATCATGTGATTAATTTATTGCAGTCTGACATCAGTTTTCAAATTATGGTCATTTTTAAAATAAATCCAGAAAGAATGCGTCCAAGTGGTAACTTGAAGTGTTTAGTGAAAACACGGGTGGTAAAAGAGGAGTATAAGGGACGGCTTGAAAATGTCTTGAAGCTGCCAGACTGACTATTTCTGTGCAAACTTTGAAATCATTTGTCAATAGGGGTGTATTAATAAATTGGCCACAAATCTTTTAATTTTAGGCGAATGTTTGCATAAGAAACCAATCTAATCCAACAATCTTATCTTCCTCCACAAAGGTCTAAACATCACCTTGTGCTCTACCTTGAAAGAGGGCTGACTGACAGACGGGTCACCAGGTCCCGTCTGCACGTGTGGTTATCTATAGGCAGTCCGCTGTTGCCAACTTAGCGGCTTTGTTGCTATATTTAGCAATAAAAAGAAAAAAAAATGGTAATGTCCACAATCAGAACCGGCAGGTCAGGCTTTTTTAAGATCAATCATTTGCCAATTAATTGGTTGCCAGAGGATTCCAAGTAGAGCTGCATGGACAGCCAGGGCTCACAGCTGGATTTCTGACCTTCATCTCATTCATGAAATAGGAGAAAGCAGCTCAGTGGGAGATATTCTGGTTCTGACTTTCCTCTAAATGATAGTTGGTGACTTTGTGCTTTCTTTGTTAAATATGAGCTGGTTCAAAACAAATACCAAGATTTGCCTTTATTAAGATTAATGTCAATAATTAAAATTCATACTATGTTTGTAAAACTTATACTAGGTTTGCCTTCTGAAGTATGTTTAAATGTGGACTTTTCACCATCCCATTATAAGTTAGATGTATTTGTGGATTTTTTGTAAACACAGTGAAAAAAGTTCCTAAAACTCAGTCGCAACCAACTCTCTCTGCATCATAACAGGCATCAATCAGTGTTCATTGCTAAATTTATTAAATTTTTTAAGCAATGAAATTCAATGCTTATTATGAATAAATATATTTATTGCTAAATAAATTTATTTAGCAATGAACACAAAGGGACTGAAACCAGTGGTTAGAGTAGGTGAGAAGTGGTTGTAAATACACTCATATTTCTTATTTGTGTATTTCTTCATATACAAGTGAGCTTCAAACATATTCTTAATGTAAGAATCAATTTTTAATGTAAATTTGGTTTACATTAAGGCTTTAATTACAGACCCCCAATAAAAAACCCACAGTTCCACATAGAGCCAGTAATGAAAGCATTTGCCCCCCAGGGTGAGCTGAGAACATTCATCAGACAGCAGCCTGCAACAACATGATGCCCCTGAGTCCACAAGGTACACACATCCTACAATGGTAGAGCTCTGTTTCCCTCCGCTCTGGGCTACCAGGAAACATGAAGGAAGAGGCGAGCCAAGGCTCCATTTTGTGTGTGTGTGTGCTTGTGTGAGAACCTTTGACCTCAGCTGCTCCTTTTGGGGATAGGGGATGGTGTCTACTAAACCTCTGATGGCCTTGTCTTATCTCAATCAAATAACTAAAATGCACTTTTTCTGTAAAGCATCATTATGATAGGCCTCTTACAGACCAGCTGCATTTTAACAAGTAAATATATTGTACAGAAAAGGAAAAAAATCCTGTCTGCTTATGTTCAAATATGTAAAATCTGGAGATCTGGAGAATATGAATAATTGCTAAACTGGTCAACAGTTAAAAAAAAAAACATAGCACAACTTAGGACTGGGAAATGAATTGATTTATCGATTATTTGAATTATTATTGTTTTGAAAATGTATCTTTTGGAAAATCAGATTTTTGTTTTCTACCAATGCACTTCTTGTGTTTCCAAGAGTGATATTAACCCACCCAAGAACTATCCTCTTGATTGACAAGCATGTGTTTCTTATTATTTCAACTTTGAGTTCAGGTCAACTCACAGAAGAAATTATTGAAAAATATATACATCTTAAAAGTTTTTAAGATATTTTTTGTCATTTGAAATTTTCTTTTAAAGGAAAAATAGTGAGGGGAAAAAATTATTAAAATTGGAAATTGAATTTGGAATAAAAAAACAGAGCATTTATTTGCCCAGCATTAGTATAAATATTAAATATAGCTCATATTCACATTCATAGCAGCTTGAGTTTGAAAACAGGAGTCATTCAATGTTTGGCTCTAATTGAAAATGAAATTCCATATCTCATATGCAACAGCTTATGCAGGAAGAGCACATTTTCTGCTACACCTCTGCTACAGCTCAGCCTCCTCCTCAGCTCAGAGAAGATGGCAATATAATTCGCTCAAGAAGGTGCACAAGCTGATTCTTCGTTATGTGGAAGAAGAAAAACTAAATCCAGGGTTTTTCCCAGTGTATTGTAAGCCTGGCGGCCCGCCATGCTTATAATTGCAGTTTACTAATTTGTATTTGTGAACAAACAGAGCTCATACTCAAAGATTAAACTCGTAGAATCAGACTGTGACTGTGCTATAAAACAATCTAACTTGAAGATTGTTTTTTGAACTTTTACATAGTAAATTTGCCAGCTCCTTAAAGTCTTACATTTAAATGTTAAACAATTGAAAATATTTTAATTTATGTAAGCTGAAACCATTAAATCAAATTTAGCAGCACTGATAATCTCAATGAACAAATGTTACATTTATTTATCTGTGGTCTTTGTTAAAATATTAGCATTTATTGGGTCCCTGGAAGCCTCGGGGGCCTTATGGAGCCGCTGACTTAATTCGGATTAAACAGAAGTACAAATACTTGATATTCATTTTAATTGTATTGTTTGATTTGTTTTCAAGATTACTTGTGGGTTTAAACAGCATTTCACTGGTGATCTTTTCCCGTAAAATATAATTACATTTCCTGTCTACTTAACATCTTTTAATACAAAAGCACGGTGGACCGCTGGTGGGCCGCCTCGGCGCCCTGACCACCGGGGAAAAACCCTGGAATTCCAGAAGTCACAGTACAAATACTTCTATTTTAACTTTTAATATAACTCCCAAGTAAAATCCGAATCCTTCCACACAGCCGACAGCCAGTGAGGCAGGCTGGTGAATCTGAACAGACAGGCAGCAGCACTCCAATACCGGAGGAACAGACGGAGCCAAGGAGGAGCCTCTCTGAGAGACAGCAGCCGTAACTACCAGGTACGTCAGAGGAACCCACAGCTCCTGATTACTCACACACTTCACCGTGTCCACAAACAGCCTGAGCGCTGCAAAAACATGAAATCAAGAATGGATGTCTACAATTGTCCTCACTGAGGAGAAGAAGCCTCCAATTCAAGATGAAGAACAAATGAGTCACAGTGAGCGGCCTGTGGTTGGTCTTTGCTTTAATTGGAAGAGAAGGTATTCCTGATACAGATAAAATATTTCACCGTCAATGAAAAATTATGTTCCTCTTTGCAGACTATTACAAAAAAAACATCCACTCAAGGCTACACTTTATAAATGTCCACGACATTGATTGATATGATTAAAAATCCACTTCCAAACTATAAAAAAACAAAGATAACTGCTCTGTTGAAACTGAGAATGGTTTGGAAAAACACCTGCTAGTGCCTCAGGTTTACAGATTAACCAATGAAAAGCTGAAACTAGAAATGTCTTGAACATTGAGGACATTCCTCAATTTATTTCCAGTTTAATGCTTCTTCAGAATTCATTACTTAATTTAACTTAATTAGGGCTGAAACGATTCCTTGAATGATTCAAGTACCTCGATTATTAAAATTCCTCGAGGAAAATTTACCTGCCTCGAAGCTTTGTTAATTTATGTTTTAATATTTGGCGCACTGTGTTCCGGCCGGAACATTATGTGCGTTGCGCGGAGCTCTGACTTCCCCTCTGAGTTGTGGAAAAAAGCGGCATAATGTCCAATTTTCAAGTTAGGCCCATGGGGAATTCATTGTATTTTGGGGAAAAATAGGCATCCTTAAAATGACCGGCGCAATGCTTGGAGTACGGCAACCTTTCTCCTCTGGGAGCTGCTGGTTGAAAGCGAACGGCGGGAAGAGCGCTGTGGGAGTATTTAGGTGAGCGTATAGACTGAACACGGCGGGGGGCTTAGTAAGGTGATGCTTACAGTGTAAATGTAACTTTATGGACGAACCACACAATAAATTTCATATCATCGACAAATGGGTGGCGGAAATCATAGTGGCGGTACATGGCTGGTAGATGAGTTTTGTGTGATGAACGAAGGTGACGTAAATATTCTGTATTGCTCCCCCTCGTTCTTACTTTCGTCCTATGGTCTGTCGGTCATCTTTCCACCCCGGACTTACGTTCGTCTGTCCTCCATTTCCTCCCCTCCACCCCATCTTATGTTCGTTCGTTCGTTCGCTCGCTCGCCTGCCCCCTAGCCCCACCCCAAGCGCCCCACACCCCACTTCCCCGCTCCAAGCAACATTTCTCGTATTCTCAAACCCAAAGCTTGGCAGGTATGGGGCAAGGTGAGAATTCAACTATTAAACTCACCGAAGACGAATACATAAACTAAAAGCTGGATCATAGACATTTTTTATAAGCATATTTGTGAGCCTGCCTCTTTACTATTAAATTGAATAGAATTTCAAGTCTTTGTATAACTTTTCTTCAGGTTAGAAAGTGAGCCATTATTGTTACAGGTTAGTTTTCTAAACTACAGAAAAGTAACTGTTAAGGATGCTCAAAAATGAAAAGTTGGACTGATATCCTATAGTAACACCAGTGTTATGACAGATTTACCAATATTTTATTTTATAATTTTTTTATCCTATCACTCAATTAATCATAGGAATAATTGATAGATTACTCAATTACTAAAATATTTGTGTACAACAGCCCTAAACTTAATTATAAATTTCTACATAGTTTTTAACCATTAATAGAAGTAGTTGTAATATGTTTCACTGCTTCATCAATTTCTCTCCCCAACATATTCAGAATTCCAGCACCCTTTTGTCATCATTATGGATCTAATTGTAAAGGTTTGCCTCACTGACACTACGAAGCAGAAAAATTGCAATATTCAATATTTAACAATCACTGAACACTTTTTACTCTGACGATTAATCAAATAAAGAAATTGGTACATTCAGCTGGTTTTTCATCCATCCATCCATCCATTGTCTGTTCACCCTTGTCCCTTAATGGGGTCGGGAGGTGCTGGTGCCTATTTCCAGCAAGCGTTCCGGGTGAGAGGCAGGGTACACCCTGGACAGGTCACCAGTCTGTCGCAGGGCAACACAGAGACACACAGGACAAACAACCATGCACTCACAC